>RJWH01002220.1:0-90006 GCA_004363575.1 Solenodon paradoxus
CAGTCTTTACTACTTAAGGGGATGTGGCGGGGTTCTTAGCCCTCCTGGGTCAGTTTCTAGCCTTCTCAGGCAGCCGGTTCAGGTGGGTGCTGGTGCCAGGAATTCCTTTCGTTCAAACAACCCTCCAGGGATGTTCACTTTGCCTTCTTGCTCTTCTCTAGGGTTTACACCTTTCTTTGGTGGCCAAACACCGTGTCCCTAGATTAGTTGTCTTTCCACAGCTGCTAGAACCACCTGACCTCTTTTTTACTAATGGTTTGTTGTGTCCCCCCTCCCTCCAGGCAACTATTGAAAAAGCAAAATGAAACAGACGCTTTTATCTTGTAGGAAATGTCTCTGCCATTAAGGAAGAACCAATATTCCTTGCCTTAAAGCATTAAACTAATAGCTAAGCCATGGTAATCAGTGTGCACCTACCTTTATCTCTTTCGGGTTACTAAGAGGCCTTGCACTGAATACCTGCCGCTTCAGGAAACCCTGATGGGATCTGATGTTTCCAGAAATAACTCAGAAATAAACTCGGGACTCCCCACTGGCCTCTCTGGGCTTCCCAAGGAAGGATCTGAGAGAGAGTATTTGTTTTTAAAACTTTAGTTTTTTGTAAACCCTACAAGTTTTGAAAGGTTTGTGGCTGGACTGGGGATTTGAAGGAAGTGATGGCCGTTAAGTGAATGAAATCATGTTTCCTGACTACAATGAGAGGGTTTCAGTGGTGACATTCCGAAAGTCAAAAAAGACTTTCTGGAAGATGGAAGGGTCTGCTGTTCTTTGAGTTGCATTGCCTAGCTTCTGGGAATCATAGCTTTTTGAAATAAGTAACCTTGAGGTTCTGTCCTGAATGGGAAAAGATCAGATGTGAAGCCTCCACTTCCTATCTGACCTCCCTAGTTTGCTGATGGTGAGTATGCAGTCACTGGACAGTGGCTTCTCCCTGCCAGTGTCTGTAGCTGATCTCCGAGGAGGACATGGGGATGGTGGGGATGGTTGAGAGCCACCCCCCCCACCCTGTTGAGGGAGTGTGAGCAGTGGGGAGTGAGAGGAAGAGGGGTGCATGGGCCACAGGGAGAAGATGGCAATGTAAAAAAAGGACAAAATAATATTTATGTGCTATGGACATGCACTCAGACACCACTTGATAAGTTATCTTTATCTTTATGTAAAATATTTTATTCATGACTCAGGCATGTTGGGTAAATTGCTGAATATTTGAGAGCACTGGCCAGGAGGTTTGCTGATAAATGGTTTTTGGAAAGTGATTACTTAGCTGCTCTGAGACTGAAACGTTCTGGGGCACCTTAGATCAAGCTCCTTTTCTGACTCAGCACAGTTGTTATGCAGGGCCCTGGCAGGTAACCGGTGAAGGTTGGCCCTTGGGCTTTAAATTTGTGTCTCAGGTCCACGGAACTTCCTTGAAGGCAGGCAAGCCTTGTTAGCAGGTGCCACTCTTAATGAGATTTGATGACAGCACATGGAGATATGGTGATAGGGTTTTTGGTTGTTGTGTGTGTTTTTTTATATGATGTTATAAATATGTATCATACTCTTCTATTATTCATTCATACTTATCTTTATAAATACTGTACAGTTGAGCTTTGAACAACTCCAGTTAGGGGGCACTGAGCCCTGCACATCGAAAATCAAAGTATAACTTTCAACTCCTCAAAAGTTCACCTGCTCTCATCCTGAGGATGCGAAGTGCCTTCTAGCTGGCATTCAGTAGCTTCGTTTTATCCAGTAGGCAGCCATCATGGTTGGTGAGTCTGTGATTATGGAACCAGGGGATAGGAAAAAAGAGCGTACAGGTGGGCCTAGGAGGTTCATCAGACAACTGTATTAAGTGCCAGGCCCTGAGGATTCAACAGGGATCTTAGCCACAGCACCTGCCCTCTTAGAAATGGTGGGTCATTGACTCTTTGAGCCTCTGACCTGCTGGGCCCCGCTCAACCCGTGGGGTAGAAAGAGAGCTGACATCAAAATCACTGCTTCCGAAAGGATGGACAGGCTGGTGTTCTTGTGTGTTCTTGACTTACAGGGTCCTGAAAGACACAGAGGAAGGAGTGACCTCGGTGAGGGCCGGAGTGTCAGGAAAGCCTCCCAGAGAAGATGTCGTGGATAGAGGAGTGTGAAGGAAGGCGTGGTTCACGTCCTGTTCCAAGCAGGGAATTAAGAACCACAGTCGTTTCTTGGTGACCAGAGGGAAAGCGATGGGAGACCATCACAAGAAAGCTACAAGGCCTAGTGTCCAGTTCCGCAGGGCCTCTCTCAGGAATTAGCACTGCATTTCATAGGCAGTAAGGAGCCATCAGAGTCTAAAGCAAGCCGATGGCATGATCACAATTTGTGCTCCAGAAACAGCAGTCGTAGGCCTTTTAAAAGCCCCTTCTGTCTGTTAGCACAGAACCGGAACTGTGTTTGTGATGTATCCAGGACTCATGTCTCTCCCCAGAGGGCCTCACTCACCTTCCCTATCAGCATTTCCAAGACAGTCTCAGAGTCAGAGCGATTTTCCTTTTGATGAGTTGGGTCTGAAAACAGCTTTGGTGCTAAAACTGAACAGAGGAGTCTCTTCACCATCTTCATTTCAGGCTGTGTGCATATGCATCTGTTTTCTGCTGAAACAGCAGTGTGTTTAACTGCAGACACTGTCCCAGGCCCCGCGGGGAGTGTGTGGAATGTAAGGTACACACCCATCCTGTGCGGTGGGCATTTGACAGTTTAGAAAACTGAGTGCCCTGGTAGCCTAGTGGCTGAGTCCACCGGACACAGTCCACACGTCTCAAAGTTCCCAGTTCAAGACCTGGGGCCCGAGGAGCAGCCAAATAAATAGATAAATAAATAAAGTGCTGCTTCCTCCTCTCTCTTCTGGCCTGCCTACCTGCTCGCCTTCATTCCTGCCTGCACCTTTCCTTTCAACAGGGGAAAAAAAAAAAAAAGAACCTGTGACCTGTGAGAGGTTGGAGTAACTGCTTAAGGTCACTTAGCTGGTACTTGGTAGGACTGAGATTTCAGCCCACGTCTGATTCGGAGGCCTTCATTCTGTCCCCACACAACCAGGTTTTCTGCACATTTGGAGAAACTGAGTCCAGGCGGTGTCTATGACAGACTGATCACAGCAAGTGCAGTGCTCGGGTCCTGCCTTTTGCTATGGTTCCATTATCCTTCTTTGTTTTCCAGAAAACTCAGACTTGTACTTTTTCTGTATAACTCCTGCTGTGGTGCACAGACAAGTCTATTTAAAGTAGAATTCAGCTAAAGTTAATCCACTTTATAAAAGCCACAAGCAGCGAGAACTAAGAGCGTTTTGAGAGGAGATGGAAAAAGATGGGAAGGTTGTAACAAACTTAGTATTCATTTTTCTGAATTCTGTGTGAGTGGTTCTTCACCAGGGCAGTTCTGCCTCCCAGGGAGCATTTGGCCCTATCTGGAGACATATGATTGTCACAACTGGGGGAGGGTGGTGGAATCTAGGGAGTGAGGTCATGGACGGCCCTTCTCTGAAAGCACAGCTGGGCCCAAATGTCGGTGCTGATGTTGGGAAGTCCTGTCTTCTTGTTGATCTGGCCTCTGGACAGTGGTTCTCACACTTGAGTGGGATCTCATGGAGGGTTGTTAATAGACACGTGGCAGTGCGCCCTGGTGGAGTAGTGGTTTAGTCAGATGCCCTGGGCCCAGAGCGCTATCCACATGCATCCCGAGGACCCGGGTTCCAGACCTGGGGCAGGGAGAAAAACCAGAATGAGCAACTAAATAAAGTGCTTCTTCCTCTTCTTTTTTTCCTGCCTGTCTGCCTGTTTCTGCTTGCCTTCATTCCTGCCTGCACCTTTCCTTAAAAAAAAAAAAAAAATCTGAGTAAATAAAGCCCAGATGTCCAGGCTCTGCCCCTGAGATTCGGACTCTGTGCCTGGGGTGGGCTAATGGTTGCATTTCTGCCAGCTTCCTGGTGATGTCCATGCTGATAGTGTCTGCCCCGGAAGCAGTCGTTGGGAGCCACAGCTCTGCAGGAGAGCAGAGTGCTTCCTCACCGTGCCTGTCTGCCTGGACACGCTGGGAGAGGACACTGCGCACACGTTGTCCTCTTTTGTTGCCTTCTGGGCTCTCTTTTCTGGGAGCCCTTTACACTTACCACCTATTCCCCCCAAAAGCTGAGCTGCATATGACAGAGCTAAATACAAATAATTCTCCCAAAGAGCAGCTGAACCCGTGGAAAGTTAAGCTTCTTCCTGCCTTACCTGGACTCCTTGGGACGGCTCAGGCCAGGAGCTCAGGGGTCTGGTCGGGTGACTTGTGCTGGAGGTTTCCAGAGAATAGACTCCTGGGTGCCTTCCTTCCAGTCTGTCCTCTCTCAGCATCATAGGAAGGTTCTTGGAAACGTGGACTTCAGGCGAAACAGTCTTATTTTTTGTTCTAGATAGGGGCATTGTAGTTTTTTTTGTTTTTGTTTTCATCAATATTGTTTCATTGTATCATTATAACCTGCTGCATATTGTAGAAGTAATACATAACTTAGAGCACTTTTATTTAGACTTTATTTTTCCATCGAACCTCAGTTAGTGTCTTAAACTTTAGTTTTCAGTTGCCTGAACTTTGGAACCAAACTATGAGCACGCCAAGTATAAGAATGATCCATTTGCAAAGCTTTTAAAAAAGATCTTGAGTTAATAAAGAATAAAAGAGTTCCCTTTATTCAGGAAACTGAAAACAAAAGTAAATAACCTCAGTAGTAAGTTTCTGAGTTTGAACTACAGGCCTTTTCCTGACTGGGAAAATGGAAAGTGAGACCCCACTTTTAGAAAGAAGCTGAGATGAGGGGAAGCAGCCGGAACTGACTCCTCTCTCCTGTGATAGTCACTTGATTGAAAGATAGACTTTTTTTAAGGTTTTAAAAAAAAGACCTTTATTATAAAGCCTTAAAAATGAGTTAGGCTGTCTACCTGCAGCTTTCACTTCTGAAAACTAGAGCTTGTCAGTGAGCATATTCATAGTGTTGCTTCAGGGACCTGAGGACCAAGATCGATTTCTGCAGGCAATTCAGTTGTGTCTTGCATAAGTAAAACAAAGACAGATTTCCCCTGTTTTTTAATCTTTTAAGATGTTGCACTCAGACTGGTAAACAAAGTTTACAGAAAATCTGCTTTTAATGTATTTCTAGTAACATCTTTTTTGGTGACACCAGCTTCTTACTCTGATTCTTTTTTTCCTCTAAGATATTTCTAAACATGTTAACATGCTTTGAGGTAAAATTATATATTTTTCAGCTGTTGATGTGGAAACAATCTTAACGAAACAACTTGATTTTTAAGTGTTATACTTCGCAGGAATCTGGCATAGCTGAGAGTTGTTATTTTTTATGCAGAAAGCCAGGGTTTTAACTGCTGTGTTTGTGTAGTCAGGCAGTGCCTAAAAGTAGACGCCTGAATTTATGTTACAGAAAATAAAATGAAGGAGGGAGGAGGAGGTGGCCTGGGTGCAGGGCCTTTAGTCCTGATGGTAGAGTGATCTCTCCTTGTCCCCTCACCCTCTCCCAAGAGTTGAGAACAGGTTATAGATCCAGAATTGGCTGTTTGAATCCCAGCCAGAGGACTACCTTCGGCAGGTTACTTATTCTCTCTCTCATGCCTTTCTCATCTGCAAAGTGGAGGTAATAAAAGTACCGTATAGGGCATTGTGAGGATGAGCTGAGTTAATATCTGCAAAGACATAGAACAGTGCCTGGCACAGAGAAAGCACTCTATGGGTGTTGGCTAGTATTATTTTCATTCCTATTTCATTATCTCATCTCAAAAGCTAAAAATGCCCCACCTCCTGCCCCATCCCATGTGTGTGTGTGTGTGTGTGTGTGTGTGTGTGTGTGTGCACGCGCACATGAATAAAATAAGAAATGTCCTCTCTAATAGGATAGTACCCTTTGCAGGGGGCGGGTCACTTATAAACCAAAGTTCTTATAACTCTTTGAGCTGTGCTTTTTCTTCATTTCCATGTTTGATTCCATAAATTCATGTCAATCATAAAATCTTTCCTCTGCTCTGTTAGAGGTCCTTAAGACCACCAGTTTTGTTGCTTTGCTAGGACGACAGCCACCATATGGTCATCTCCACGGTCATCCCCATGGTCATCTTCATGGCTATGACTAATTATGCCAAAAGGACACAAAAGGGAAGGGTGTGGGTGACATCCAGAGGCCACTAGGCCCAAGCTCCCAGCAGTCTTCGTCCCTGGAGTCACACCACAGGGCTCCGTGCCCCCACGGGGCATCTGACAGGATGGGTGAGACACTGCCTGCCGGGAAGTTCACTAGAGACGCCACTCAAGGCTCTCATTGGGGTCTTGTAGCCTAGAGTGGGCTGGACTCCAGATGCCCCCACAGAAAAGAGGGGCCCTGTGGTCTCTCAACTGTTGTTCTGAGTTTGGGTTTGAACCAGTGGCCAAGGATGCCCAGTAAGAATAGAGCAGCAGGGGACAGAACTGAAAGCTTTCCGCCAACCTCAGGCCATTGCTGCTGTGGGGTTAGTTCGGGGTTCTGACTTCTAGGCTCTGGGTAGGGTGCGAACCTTTCCCCCCATGGTGAAAAAGTGTTGCCTGCACCTCCCGGGACTCTGTCCACATTGCGTGTGCCCTTCAGACTTTTCCCCTGTTTGGTGGCCCAGAGGTGGCAGAAAGTCCTTTTGACGTCACAGTGGTTTCTGAAGCACGAGAGAGAACACCTGCAGGCAGCACGCCAGCCTTCTGGCTGAGGAGAGGCGGTGCAGGAGGACTGCTGCACACGCGCCGCGAGGCCGTCCTCGGGCACACGTCTGCCCATGACGGGATGAGCAGTGCTGGGCGCGTCCGGGGCCCCAGAGCGGCCCGGGATTTGACCTGAGACTGCAGAAGGAGGTGGACATTTTCATTCTTCTCAGCCAGTCTAGTTCTCCTCCATAAAAAGCAGCTGGTTTCTCTGTCTTTCAGTTGAGATGATCAGTTTAATATGAGTCTCATGTTTTCCTCTTTTGTTACCAAAAGAGAAAGACTTCTTTCTGCCACCGGAATGGAGAGGGCAGAGTTCAGGAGACGTGGTGGGAAGGAAACAGCTATTTATTTGATGAAAGCAGATAGCCCTGATGACCAAATCCTTTCCTCTTCCTTTGAGGCTGGTTCTAGAAGCCATCTGAGTTGCACATCCAGGGTTGCACATTTTTGTCTGTAGACCCTGGAGGTTATTAGATTGGGAAGAAATCTCCTTTGCTTTAAGGTAAAAGAAATGTCTGGACGTTTACCAAGATACAAAGTAGTACCAGAAGCCCTGAGAGCGACTGGAAAATCAGATTTCCTCCAACTTAGTGTTTTCTCAGGGTTGAAAAAGAAATCGGGCCTTGTGCTTAATGTGAAACATATGTTATCTTCTGCGTTCTCTTTTAAATTGGTTTCTTGAATAATGCCTGTCTATCAGTTTACAGTTTAAAGATTACTAAGTGCTTTCGTTTAGCTGTTTGGGGATTTTAGGGTGTGCTTTGAGACAAACGTTGAAAGACCCTCTTTGAGAAAGGCTCTTGTGTTAGGTGAAGTAGAACTTGGCCTTGAGCTTTTCCCTAAACTCTTCTCTGCTGTCTGAAGCTATCACCATGTGGACATGATTTTTAAGGAAATCACACCGGGAAATAATATGCATGGAACCCAAATATGTGTTCTCAGACAGTCACAGCTTTAAAATGGATATTAATTGCAACTTCCACAGGATGCGTCCTGGTTTGGTAGCCAGTGATTTTCAGAAGAATAATTATGGTTTGAATCCGTCTTTGATTTTACTGTATAATAGCTTAAGTAGATGAGACTTTATAGACTTGGCGGTTCACTAAAGTATATGCTTTTAATCAGCTCCTTGTGAGAGTCCACTGCAGGGGCAAGAAGAAGTGAAAGGAGTCTCCCTATCTGCTCTGATGTCACATCTTTGAGCAGATCAGAGAGGAGTCTCCCTGGAATAAATACTTAATTCTTAATCAGAACCGTGGGTTTTTAGTCTGTTTTCACGTATATACCCTAACAGAACATACAGAATTACTCTTCTTGGTAGACAGGATGAAAAATATTGAACAATATTTGAGAGTAATAACTTTACTTACACTTTTACCATCACTTCTGCTTTTTGAGGTTCAAATTAGCATCTGTGCAAAGCGAGGATTCTCTGTTTCACTAAAAATTAGAGGTATTTGTTATAAAGCACTTTGAAATCCTCAGCACTTAGCCAAATGCAATTTTTATTTTCAATTTTAAGATTAGATTCCTAAGTTTTCTTAAAGATGTAACTGTTTTTGGAACAGATAGCGTTTCATCAGTTGGCTAATGCTATGTAACAAACAACCTCAAAATCCCAAATAGTCGTGTTGTCATTGCTGCTGAGATGGATCACCTGAGCAGTCCTTCTGGTAGGCCGGCCCTTGCACATCTGTGTCAGCTCTGGGTGTGTCGGCCCCGGTGGTCTTGCTGGTCTCTTTCACCTTGGGGTCTGGGTAGGTACGGGCTGGTGGAAGGTGGCGTCAGCAGGGACGGTGGGCTCTGTTCCACCAGACGGCAAGTCCTCGACAGGCTAACCTCCTCGTTCATATGCTGGCAGACTTCCAGGCGAGGGCCTCTTTGCTCACTCAGCTGGCACTCCATGGAGACAGCCACGTTGTTTGGGCCAAAGCCAGTTACCAGCCATCCCTATTCAAGGGTCAGAGACCTAGATTCCACTGCTAAAAGGGAAGAGCTGAAAAGCCACGTCGTAAAGGGCATGTGCAGGGCATGGTAAAGAATTGGGCACATGGTTGTCTTCTCTCATCCCCAAGCACTTACATGTTATGTAAGTTGCGTACTGTTTGAATTCAACTAGATCTGGACCTGGAAGTTGTGAGAGCTTTGTTAGAATCACTGCTCCTATTTAGCACAAAGTCAGGATTTCATTGAACCGAGTGCTCTGAAGTTAGGCATCAACTTTCCCACACTGTGCATGTATTTGAAAAAGAGTGCTTTGTTTTTCCCTTATTGTCTAGGAGTTATTGGAGGATAAATATGGAGTTTTCTGAGAAGCCCTTTTTAAAAAATATTGTCTTATGTTATCATATAAAGCTGCTTTGCTTTGAGTTATTTACTTTTGCAACATTTCAAAAAGGATTTTCATCATCATCTGCTAAGAGAGCAACAAAACTGGACAGAACCTGGAAATGAACTCCCATCTCTCCAGCGTTGCTGATGTGTTTGATATGGGGTCTGTCTGCTTCTGCCCCCTGAATTGAAAGTGGACGTCTTTGCCGCGAGGCTTCGGCCTCTCATCCTCAGCAGACCACAGCTCTTCTCAAATCCAACGTGTGTCTGGAAGGCCGGCAGTAGCGTCTCGGCCCCTAGTTAGCACTCAAATTTGCAAGTTAAGTGGGGACACATGATTTTGAAGAGGCAGGGTTATGGCCCTGTGTCTCTGAGCCCTGTGTCCTTGGTAGTGGCTCTGCTTTCCTGCCTTCCTGCTTCTGACTTCGTGGCCCAGCTCTGCCCTCTGCCGGGCTCCAAGGGGTCACAGTCTCAGGCCTGTCTGCTCAGCTCCTGCAGCCCTGGGCCCAGGTCCCTGTTTCCTTGTTGGCACAAGGCTCCCTCACCCGCTGGATGCATAAGCCCCCCAGTAGGCTCCTGGGGGCACAATCCTTCCAAACTTGCAGGGATCCCTGGGCTCAAGTCGCACGGAGGGCAGCCCAGTGAGAGCCGGATGGTGAGGAAGGAGAGCCCGCGCCCACTCCCCTGGCCTGCAGGGCTGGTGCCTGACTCCTCTTCCCTCCTTAGCCCCTCCACTCTCAGTGATGACACTGTCAGGATTGGACACTTCTGCCATTTAGGGCTTTAGTTGATGTAGTCCTGAGGTGGCCCATGGCTCGGGGCTGTGCACTGCTGGCTTGCTGGTCTTCATGACCACTTAAAAAGACTATATGATATTAATATGTATGACCCCATTTTATTATTTAACATTTTCCCTCAGTTTTCATTCTTGAATAATGCTTATATGAACTTTGTTTAAATGCATAGTTCTTTTTTCTGCTAAATAATTTCTTTAGCATTATTGCCACACTTAGAAATCCTGTGTCAATTTATCTGTTATTGATGTCTTTATGATTACTATTGTAATTGTTATTAGGCAGGATATGTTTCTCACTATAGGGAACCAGTCTTCTCAGAAAGGTACTTCTGACTTGTAATGCTGACCAAAATCCCAATGCCGCTTTATTATTTTCAGTTGTGCCTTCGCTTATTCCTGCACAGCAATATGTCTTAAAAACATTGAAATCGAAAAGTTTTGTTTGTTTATTTAAAGAAAAGGTGCAGGCAGGAATGAAGGCAGGTGAGAAGAGCGAGGAGGAAGAGGCATTTTTATTTATTTTTACTTTAGTTGTATATCTTGGTTTCCCCACCAGCTCTGGAATGTGAATTCAGGTCCTTGGGGTGAATGTGAACTGCGCTTGGCCAGAGGCGGCAGACCTAATAGTTACTCCACCAGCGTGCACCTCAATTGGAAATATTTAAAGTAAAGAATACAGCCCAGCTTTGACCTGTCATTTATCTAGGAAATAAATGGAACGTCCACAAAGCAGCGCCATGCCTGATGGTGGCAGGGGGTGTGCCCGATGTGGGTGTGATAGGTCTCATCATAGTCCTACAAGGAGACCCTCTTCTCATCTGGTGGAAAATGTGACAGCTGGGTGTCTGTTTGCGCTGCTCCCTGTGGGACGGCAGAGGACATGGTGGGGAAGCCCCCCAGGGGCTGGCAGCAGGGGGAAGTGTGACAAATATTTACGTGTCAGCTCTGAAAGAAATGACACGTTTCCTTTCTAAGTACCTCTTGCAAAGATACAGACTATTGTTCACATAAAAATAGAGGTTGGCAAAGAATGAGTAAATATGTCATTTCTAAGGTTTGGGTTTTAAGGAAAGGCTTTTTCAGATTAACATGGTCTTGGAATATCAGGAACACCCATCCCCTAGAAAAACAGGGAGAATAGCAGCCAGAAAAACATAAAAAGAGCTTAGGTGAGTGGGCGTAAAGTTGTCCAAGTGGTAAAGGGAAAATTAAGCTGTTTCACTGTATGTCAGTGCCAAGAAGGGCTTAGACCTTCATCTAGGCAGAAAATATCGCGGTTCTGTAAAATAAAGCTGTCTGATCTTGACGCTTCAGCGATCATATGGTTCATTAATATATCGCTGAGTTTTTAATAGTTTGCTCCTAGAAAATATTTCTGAACTCTGTTATGCTACTTTCCACTTAGTCAATAGTAGATTCTGCATTCAGTTTACTTAGCATATTTTCAGTCTATGGAATTTTTAAATTTTTAGTAAGTTTAGATAGGATTCTGCAGCCGAATGACATTAAAATTGGGCTTCCCCAGGTGAGATGATTAGTTGGGAGAGACGACATTTAAGGTTTTCTGCTCATGACAAACTCTCTGATTATTGCTTTTCGTTCAAGAGGACAGAACTTGCCATCAAGTCTTCTGTTGAGCTGCTTTGTATTCATAACGCACAACTCTTGGGGTTAATTTAAAAGGTTTTAGAATGTAGCAGCGTTCTCTTCTTCTTTGGACCCTGAAACACCTAACAGGTCAGGTAGGTGGCAGGTCTCACACGTTGCGACTCTGAAGGCCTGTGAGCTGTGAGCTTGCCGTAGGACTCGCTGATCTCCACCACCCTGGCCCTTGTCATCCTGTCTTTGAAAGAGTTCTAGATCCCTGAGCAGAGTCAGCACTTTGTGCGGAGTTGGCCTTTCACTAAGTGGGCTTCTCTGGCCCCATCCCTTCTGTGGATCAGAGGCAGTGAAATGTACCCATAAGCATTATTCTGTGTTAAGTAACCTTGTGATCACACATTGTAATCAGCTGCTAGTCCTGTTCAGGCCTGAGGACCATTCCACTGACTATGCTGATATAGTACCCACCCTGCAATCTGCCCAGGTCAACTCCTGACTGGGGAGAAAGGTCTTTGTAGGTTAGTGAGGGTGGAGGGCTTAGGGCACAACTCAAACTCAGTGTATTTGGGGAACTTGCGGGCAACAGCTGATGGGGATGTAGGATTTGGGGGTGGGGGAGGTCAGAGGCACAGAGGTGTTCACTGAGCCCCCAGTTTGAGAGACCCACGGGCACACTCAGCACATGAGCAGTGATGAGCAGTGGCTGCCTGGGACAGGGAGCTGATGGGCCACAAACCCGAGGCGGACCAGAGGGAAGGGCCCGCCAGGAACCTGAGAGGGAGTGCTGAGGGTCGGACCTGGTGGGCTTGTGAGAGCAGAGACCAGGCTGGCGCCAGAGTGAGCAACTGCTTCTTCTTAAAAAGCAAGTAAGCCAGACCTGCAGCACCATCATCCCCCCTGAAGCAGCAACTGATATCTGTGCTGTTATTTTAATTTTAAAAGAAGTCCTTGCAGTTTTTAATTGTATCAAAGTCACATTATAGCGTTCTATAAGTGTGCATCACCGAAATCACTATTTGTTAAATATCATCAAATATCTAGTCAGTGTTTATATTTCCAGTTGTTCCACATTTATATACACATGTATCTCAAGTCAGGATTCGGAATAAGCCTGTGCCTCGTGTGCCTTGTGACATGCCTCTTAAGCCTGGTTCATCACAGGCTGCTCTTCAATCGCTGTTCTGTTTCCTCCTTGCAAATTGCTTGTAGAAGGAGCAAGGTTGTTTGTCTAGAGACTTCCCTGCCATCTTGATTTTGCCAGCTGTACCGTGCTGGTGTTTACTATGTTCCTTTGTTATCTGCATTCCTCTAAGTGTGCAGTTGGACCCAGAGGTTTGATCAGATGTATTTTAAAATCAAATTGGTGTCATGCTGCATCTGTCAGTGTGGTAGAGGGCTTTCACATGACATTATTGGAAACATTTCCCTGTGACAAGGAAATATTTCTCTTTTTTTATTGCAGTAACATTTGTTTCACTAATTAAAAGAAACTCATATGTTAGGTTTCCTCATGTGTGCCGTTTCCCTATTCCTCAGATATATGTCAACACACCCTGCCCTCCACAAAGTGTTTTTCTTTTTAAAGGAAGGGTGCACACAGGAATGAGGGCAGTAGTAGGCAGGCAGGCAGGCAGGAAGGGAGAGGAAGAAGCGCTTTATTTATTTTTCATTTAGTTGTTTACACTGGCTGCTCCATCTGGACTTGGGACTCAAACCCAGGGGTATGTGGCTTGCGTCCTTCGGAGGTGATTGTCTTAACCACCAGGGCATGGCGGAAGTATTTTTTATAAGTTAATTTAAGTGGTTTCAAACTAGAAAGATCTGTATCATGAAAAAGTTTTAACCTCCGATGTTTATGAAAGAAGTAAACCAAGTACTGTGAGCAGAAAGCAAGAACCCACAAAGAATAGCAGGGTGGTTAGGCATTACATGAGAGTATTAATTTTAATGTTGTGTTGAATTACAAACTGAAAATTATACGTCGGTTTATATTTGCCTTAGTCTGGTCTCCCTCTTTTAGTTTTGGATGTGAACATGCACTTTCTAGAACTTCTATCACAACTACTGAAAAAAAATCTGTTGATCCCCTTGCCCTGTGGACCTTGTCTTGTAGAACTGTGCTTGATTGAAGAGAGTGCTCTGGGCTTTCCCTGGGATCTCTTACAAACAGACACTAGTATCTGCTTGATTGCAAATCGCAGAAATAACAAAAAGCAGAAAGCATCCAGGCGAATACAGGCATTTACTAAGGAGGCCAACCTCTGCCTCCAGGGAAGTAGCTCGCCCTCCAGAGCTTCTAACACCAGGGACACCCCAGGCAGTCTCTCATCAGCTTATTTCTGCTTCTCTGTGTCATCAGCTCCATTCTTTCCTTTTTGATAGACAAAACTCTCCAGTCCAAATTGCAAAACAGATGACCAGCAACAGTTCTTTCAGCTACCAAAGACATGCTGATCTATTTCTCTCTCTCCTGGCTTCTGATTTCCCAGGGAGGGAACCCTGATGGATCCAGCCAGGTTCAGACACCCATTTCTGGACTGGCCAGCTGTGAGCACGGTGGGACATAGAGATTCTGAGCAACTCGAATCACTTGGCGAAGGTTCCACCGCGATCAGTGGTAGTGGCTGAAAGACCGCGTGTCGAGATGGCCTGCCCTGCAGTAGTCTGTCCAGGTCGTGCAGAAAATAGCTCTGCTGCCAGGTTGTCTTACTGATGTGCTTAGATGACGAAGCCCAACATCGAGTTTTCATTTTCTTTTATTAAGAGCCAGTCACATACCGTAATCTGTCCAGATCGATAAATGCGCATATGTGTGTAACCGAAAGCCTTGCTATTGCTCTCGAGAGTTCCCTCCTCTCCTGTGTATTCCCTGAGAAGCAACCACTCTTCTGATCTCTATTCCCATAGGCCAGTCGTTCTTGTTTTGACCTTCAGATAAAATGCAAACAGATAGTGTTAATATTTGGTCTCTGTTTTAGTTTAAGGTTGTTAGTGTGAATCAGTGCTGACTAAGCCATGAACTGGGCGGTCTCATAAGGAATGTGACAGGGCTGACAAGGGACATACGATAGTTGGGAGTCACTGCAGCGACAGCACAGGCCACGCTGGCAGAGGCCGTGTCTAGGATTTCGAGGAGGAGGAAGCCGGCAACTCGGAGGCTTCTTTCTGCGAGAGGAGAAGCAGAGGCCGCAGTGTTTCTTCCCGTTCTTCTGAGATGATGAACTGAATGTGAATCTTTGGCTGTTTTTGTCATTTGTCATTTTCTTGTCTCTGCAGAGGATTTCCTCATTGCCCTGTATGTGCCAATGAAAGGGGAGGCCCAGAGGCCTGGAGTGGCATGACCTTCCCGGGGCGAGGGTGGGAGCTGTGGGCGGAGGAGTGTCGTATGGGTCCGCTTTGGATGCCGTCACTCCCATGTCTCGAGAAGCGTCTTCTTCCCTTTGGTAGAGCCTCCTCACTTGGCTCTGTCAAGCGACCAAGTTTGCAATTTCTTTCATTCAGGAAAAGAGCGAACAGTTGTCGGTAGTCTTTTTCCCACAATATAAAAATTATAAGAAATCCTGACTCCTAGGTATGATATAACTTACCTGTCTGGTCAGACTCCCTGTGACTAGATATGTTATTTATTTATATTGTAATATAAATGTAAATGATTTAAATTATATTTATTAATATATGCATATGAGTATCTATGTATATTGTGTATAAAATACACTGCATGTGTGTGTATTTGTCCAGTCCATCCAACTGATTAAACGGTTAGTTTGGAAATGGTATTGAAAGTCAAATAATTACATTTTCCAGGAGCACAAGAAAGATAGAATTACTGAAGGCTCCTCATTTTTTCTTTTCTTTTCTCTGTAGAACCATCCGAGTATGGCTGAAAAGAGACAGTGGTCAGTACTGGCCCAGCATCTACCACACGATGGCCTGTAAGTAGCCGAGCAGCTCCACATGAGGAAAATGTCTTTGATGTTTGAATTTCAAAATGTCTGATTAAAAAGTGCCCCTGGGTTTCAGAAGTTTCTTCGTTGCCCAATACCTGTGACAAACTGGGAGAAACTATAGGGAAACTCCTTTTGCAAAGGCTAAGTGAAGTGGACTAGAACAGAAAGGGGGGCAGCGTCACCCCCGTAGGAGCGGGGCTGCTTTCCTGTGTCTTTATTTGGCCAGTGTGCTGACTGTGCTTGTGATGACGGATGCGGACAGTGAAAGGACCCTGTGCCTTCAGAACCAGCCTGTCTGACCTTTCGCAAACCTCAGGTACTGTTGTGAGATTCCGTCCAAGGCCCAGCGCTCCGGGAAGAGGGGATTTTCTCAGTGGTCAAATGCATCTCTCGGCGAAGCTTTTGCACGGACGTGTGGTGACGCGGAACTACACTCACCTGCTGGCCCGTTCGGCTAAGTCGAGTTGCACTGCCTTCCTTCTCGCCCGCTTTGCTGCTGCTTTCTCCCAGGAAGCCTCGTGCAGAAGCCGGGGACCCCAAACCGTCACCGGGTGGAAGCCAGCTCCCAGGATCGCCACAGGGACGGCGCTGGTCCTTAGGGAGGGACAGTGCTTCACTGAGGGTTTTAATACTCCGCGAACCCCGAGAGGAAGGAAAGAGGCCCTGGATCGCGCTGGAGTATTTGTTTTGGAAAACTGCACCCAAGGCCTTCAAGTAAGAGTCCTGACTCTTGTCCCTAACGCTGGCGATGACTTTCTTCAGACTCAGGCCAGGGCCATGAAGTCTGCGATGGACACAGAGCAGCCCGTTTTCCAGCAGATTCCATGAACGCAGGAGGAGTCCTTCCAGACCCCCGCGCTCTGGCTGGCATCTGCGCATTTTCACGTCTGTCTCAGGGTGCAGGCTGTGTTCAGCACCTGTCCTCGCTTTCACAGAAAATGTTCCTCCACCAGGAGTTCCATTTGTTGACAGCTCGGGCAGGCTGGTCAGTCCTCGGTCTTGACAACTCTGCAGTGAAAATGAAGCGGACTTTCCAGAATACTGGCATAAAGGACTCTGTTATCAAAGGACCACAGACTCCACAACATGTGGCACCTGGCAGCCTAGTCATAATGTACGGTGCCAGGCAGTGGTGTCTCCCCCCTGGTCCCCACGTCCCCAGGCATGTGCTGCATAACCCTGGTTTCTCACCACAAGTGTGAAGTGACCGATGGCTTTTCTGGGGACCAGGGCAGAGGCGGGCGAGACCCCCGGGCCTCTGAGCCTACCCTGTGCCTTGACTCAGTTTGAAAAAAACAGGCTTCTCTTAGACTGGTAGGTCCTCACTTCCCGTGGCACCCTTCAGTGAGCGCGGTCACTGCCTGGGAGCCGCCGGCACCCACGCCGGTGCTGGCAGGTCTGGTCTCTGTAGACGCGGATGGGCATAATGTTAATGCCGTCACTTTCTGCTGCCCTCCCTTGCCCTCCCCGCACCTCAGATTTGGATGAAATCTCCTTGAATCCTCAGCCTGGAGTTAACATGACTGAGATGTACTGTGTCCTCTATTTTAGCTCATTTCCTCTCTGCTCTCTCCTTCGTTTCTCTCAGGGTACCAGCACCCGGTGCAGGAGTGCAGGCCTTCCTGGGGCTTGTCCATCTTGGGCCTCTGCCCCGTTGCCCTCCTCCGTCACTCGGCTTAACGCCACCCTCCAGAAGTCCCTCCCAGAATTCTGGGGTGCAGTGCCAAGTGGCAGGAAGAGGCGCTGGTCTCCGCTGCTGCGGTGGCTGACACTGCCTGTCTGCACTGACACAGCTTGTCCCGGGTGCTGCTTTGTCGCCTCCATCTGGCGCTGCATCTGCCGGTCAAGCTGCCAGAACTGTGCCCGGAGAGCAGGGTGAATGAGCGATGAGAAAAATCCCCTTGACTTCATTTTAAAGCTAAACTCAAAACATGCGGGAAAAAGTGCCATGTTGGGTCTAAGAACTCTGATGACCCAGTGTAGGGCATGGGGACAGCCGTGCCCCAATTTAAACTTGTTCTTGTGACCTGCTGACCGCGGGCTCCACAGCCAGACCTTAGAATCTGTGATGTGTCTGTGGTGCAGTCACCTTTCATCACACTCATCACCTCAGTGACAAAAATAGCCTTCCGCTTTAGCAGAACAAACCAAAAAATATATATAACTTGGTTTCTGTGTCTACCCAGTGCCTCAAGCATTTCGTTGTGGTGTAATACCCTTTTATGAGAACATCACAGCTATGCCAGGTAGATGACATTTTCACTGCTAAGCAGAAGAGGAAACAGGCCAGAGGACCAGCTTGCTTGGGTTTGGAATAATAGTCCAGCCTGTCGACTCCCAAACTGTGCTGGGCGGGTCAAAACTTTCTCTGCGAAGAGCTGGACAGTAAATATTTAGACTTGGTTGGCCAGTCTCTGGCAGTTCTACCTGCAGCCTGCGAGCAACCTAAAACAGTATATACATGAAAGAGCCTGGTTGTGTCCCAGAAAGGTCACTTTAATACCAAACTAAACTTTCAGGCATTTGATGTTGGACTGCAGGGATGTTTTTTTAAAACACTGCTGATTGGAGAGATGATTTACATTTATAAAATCATATGACCATCCAAGCTTTTTTTTTTTTTTTTTTTTAATTATAGTGCTTGTTTCTCTAGAAGCTTCCCTTCCAGGAAAAAAAAAAAAAAAAACCAGGACATCTTTATGTCAATTAAACTAGGGCAGCATTTTTGGTTTTTTTTTATGAAAGAATTCTCTAGCCTCATAAAAATCCATCAGCACATTGTGATTTTAACACAAAAGAGGGATTTTACGCACGATGTACAGTTTGTTACAGAGTTGGGCACAAAAGGAATTGAAAATGTTTATAATAAAGCATTAAGATTTAGTACCTACTGGAAAGTAAGCAAAAATGACGACAGCGAATCTTTGAAATCATCAAAGCATATTTGACCTGTCAAAGATAATGTTTACTAGGGCACTTTTTATGAAGATGCATAAATATTTTTTTATAGCTACCAACATGAGTATGGTAGGTAAGGTCGTACAGGTTTGTTGTCAATTCTAATTGTTTCATATCTAATTGCTCTACTCACCTTTCAGTTTGATGGCTTTTCAATGCAGCTAAACCATCTCTTCTTATTGTCTGAATACGCGGTAACTTTGCTTTTGCCTTTGGGTACAATCCAGCATCGTCGTTTATTTTCTTCCTTTGGTGGAGAATATCAGCACATTGTAAAAGAGAACTACAAATGGGACGATTTTCAAATGGTGACTTTGTTTACAAGATTTTTTTAATAAGAAGTTTTATTTCAAAGTAAAGTTAAGTTTACTGGTTTTCCGGCATGCCGTTCCTTATTGTGGTTCTTCCATGAGCAATTAAAATTTTTCAGGCTGAAGTGAACCCTGGCATTTCTTTTTCCAAATGCCCCATTTGTGAAATCACTGGAATTCTGATCTTTAGTGGAGAGAGGGGATTTTGAGTTTCTCCTCTCTGAAACTCATTGGTCCCTGCTTTCTGGAAGAAGGATAGGTAGAACCTAGGCCGGGGTGTAGGCCCATGAAAGAAAGGGATGCCCTACCCGTCACACCACAGTGCTGTGTTCAGAAACAGGTCTCACAGCACAACTCCAGTTTTGCAGCACAACTGCAAAAGGGAAGCACTTCTTGGTCATGGGAAAACGAAGTCCTTCCAAAGCACCTTCGTGGCTGGCTCAGGAATCCTTCTCCACAGAGTGCAACTGCTCTTCTACACAGTGGGACAGGGCCAGGGCCAGGGCATGCTGAGTTTTTGTGACCGGTCACCTACCACAAGCTCTGGTCCCGACCTTTCCAGCCTCCAGGTGGGTGCTCAGTCAGGTGAAACATCATGCTGGCTGGCTTTGCCCAGAGTTATAAAAATAATTAGAAGATTTCTTAAATTAGAATTTTAAACTAAAACAAGAGCTTTAATAATATTTTCAGTTTGCATCATTATTTCTTGCAAAGCATTTACACCCTCTTTTTTTTTCAACCTGTATTGTACAGCTCTTTTTAATAATGTACAGTGAACGGTGACTTAAAATGCTTAGCTTTGCTTGTGATGTGGTCTTTGTCTCTCTGGCAGCTCCTTGCTCCGCTCTGGCTTACCACCACGACAGCAGGAGGATATTTGTGGGCCAGGATAACGGAGCCGTGATGGTAGGTGGCTTCCAGAATGTCTTCTTTCTCCTGACCTCCCCATGTTGACTCATGTAGGACAGTTTAAATAGTGTTAACAATGGGTGTCTTTCAGTATACATATTATGTATTGTGCTTAAAATTGATGAGTTAATTTGTTAATTTTTAATTTTAAACTCGTTCCATGATATTCAGTGGCCTGCAGCTGCTTCATCCCCTGAGCCATGAAGGCGGCTGAGGCAGAGAGTGGTAGAGAGCGCGTGCGTGCGTGCGTGCGTGCGTGCATGCATATATGCATATGTAACGGGATGGGGAAGGAGAACGGGATCAGACCCAGTCATTCACTCAGCGACAAATAAATTACTTTAAGGCAGTTCTTCTCAGCTATCTTTGGTTAAGGACCAGACAGATATATTTTCAATTTACTATAGATTATTTTGTGGGTCATATATAAGTATGTATATACTCACATGCATACATATTATCTTGAGATACAATTCCTAGACCATAAAATTCACCATTTTAAATTGTGCAAGTCAGTGGTTTTCAGTATATTTATAGTAATATGCAACTATTAGCACTCTCTCCAGGACGTTTTCCTCACCCCTTCACCCCACAAAGAAACCACATACTCATTAGTAGACACTCCCATTCCTTCTTCCCCCAGCCCCTGGCAGCTGATGGTCAGTCGAAACATTTTTCTGTTCTAGACTTCTCATATAAATAGAATAATTTAATATGTGTTAGCCTTTTATGTCCGACTCCTTTCTCTTAGTGTAACGTCTTCAGGGCTCACTGAATTGTAGCTTGACTTAGTGCTGCATTCTTGTTTGTGGTAGAATAATGTTCCGTTACGTAAGAGATCACTCTGTAGTACCCCTTCAGTTGTTGATGGACATTTGGATTGTTTGTGTTTTTGTGACTATGATGAATAAGGCTACTTTGAATGTTCATGTAGAAGTTAGTGTGTGAGCCTGTTTCCAATTCCATGGGGAATATATACCTGGGGATGGAATTGCTGGGTCCTGTGTAGCTCCCATGTAACATTTTGAGGAACTATCAAATAGTTTTCCAAAGTTACTGTACCATTTTACCAACACTGTTACACGGATTCCAGTTTTTTGCATCATTGCCATCATGCCATCTTATTTTCTATATTTTGTCTTGTTTGTATCACCACCAGCCTGGTGTGTATGAAGTGGTGTCTCATTATGGTTTGATTTGCATTTCTCTAGTGACTAGTGCTATTGAGCATTTTCTTTTGTGCTTATTAGTCATTTGAATGCCTTCTTTGGAGAACTGTGTTCAAATGCTTTGCCCATTTTTATTTTATTTATTAAGTTGGTTGGTTGGTTGGTTATTTCATTTGTAAATGAGACTTGGACTTTCTGCCTTGACGAATACTCCAGTGAAGCCATTTGGTTCTGAGTTTTTCATTGTGGAAATTTTTGTTTTTAAAGGAGAAGTGAAGGTAGGAATGAAGTAGACAGGCAGGCAGGAAGAGAGGGAGGGAGAAGCACTTAATTATTTCTAGTCAGTTATTCATCTTGGTGGTTCTTCTGGCCCGGGATGCGAATGCACTTCTGGCCGAGGCTATTGACCAAACCTCTACTTCATCAGGGTGAGCAGGGAATATATTTGAGATCTCTTTACCTCTTACAGTTTTTGTCTTTCTTCAGTCTGTGTATGGTCTTCATCTTTCAGGAAATGTTTCCATTTCACCTAGCTTGTCTAATTTGTTGGCGCAGTTGTCCACACTAGCCCTTTGTAATCTTTTTTAGTTTTGTAAGATGGATAGTAATGCCCCACCTTTTACTCTTGAATTTAGTAGTTTGAGCAGTCTCCGTATCATGCTATCTAAATGTTTTATCAGTTTCTTGGATCTTTCCAAAGAACCATTTTGGGTTTTATTGCTTTTCTCTGTTATTTTTCCTATTCCTTGTTGCAACTTGTAACCTTTATTATTTTCTTCCTTTGGTTTGCTCTAGGTTTTCATTTGCTGGGTTGATCGATTTTGGTACTACGTTGTTGAGCAGAATAGCCCACTGATTTCATACTTGGGTGTCATACCAATATTAACTTGCTGTAAGGTCTTCTGAACATTCACTGTCTCTCTGCTTCTCTCATCAGGACTAGTGATCTGCAGAACATTCTTTGGGTACCTATGCTTTACAGAACTGAGACTAGAAACAGTAAATAAAATAATCTTGTGGGGGTCTGTTTTGATAAAAGCACAGTAAGTGCCATTCTAGAGAGTGCCCAGAAGGCTTATTAATGTGCCACGTCACAGAGGATGGCTAGGGGTTAGCCAGACAGAGAGGGTGGAGAAGGACTTGCAGACACAGAGGACAGTATAAGCCAAGGCAGAGAGGCTTTTTGTTTTGTTTTGTTTTGTTTTGTTTTGACCTGGCTAAAACCCGGGTTCTTGGGCTGCAATTGCCTGCACCTAGGTGCCTGGACCCCAGGGGTGCACCAAGGCAGAGGTCTGTAGGGTCACGACGTGTGCAGGCAACAGTGTTCTGCATGTTGCAGCATAAACACATAAGACTGACAAGCAACGGGAGCGGGTCGTCGAGGCCCCCCATCCAGGTCTGTTCAGCACTCGTGTCGTGCAGAATGCTAATTGAGAACAAAGTGGAAGACAGGACCCTGCTGGCAAGGGTTTTGCTGTCTAGTGGGAAGGACAGACTCAAGTAAATAAATAAGCATCACATTGCAGGTTGTGGTAAGTGTTGTGGAGACACAAAAGGTGGTGTTGGAGTGATTTTGCGGTCTTTGAGTCCAGCAGGAATCTGGGCCAGGCGCCATCCATACCCAGGGTATTTTACAAGCCGTAAGAATGACTGTGATCACCTGCGGGGAGAATGCGAGTTGACAGGGCCCAGGCCTCAGTCTGCATTCGTCCAGGTGTTAGCAGTGGGCTTGTTGGGGAAGACAGCTGGGCAAGAAGGGGAAAGATGGCCCTGAGTGTGCATCGTGGAGCTGGGACTGGTGTGAGCAGAGTTCCCCCGAGCTTGTGTGGTCGTAGCAATCACTTTGGGAGCGTTTGAAAATTGAAATATATGTTCCCTGGCTCCACGCCAGCCCTGCTGCTTCAGCATCACGAGGGAAAGGCCCGGGAGTCTAGCTCAGCACCGTCTCTAAGTGGACCTGAGGCCAGGTGCGCCAGGCGACTGCACAGTGGAAACCGTGAGGCGCATACAGGGAGGGTGGAATGGTCAGATTTCTACTTTCTGTTAGCTTGCTGTGCCAGGCTGTGGCAGAGGAACTGAACTGTGGGCACCAGGTTGGACGTTGTCTCGGGGCCCCTGCAAGATTGTAAAATCCTGGGGTGGTGCTCGAGAGGAGGTGATGGTTTCACCAACTGTGTGAACAGCAGGGCATGTTTGATGTGGCTGGTGTTTGGTTAGATGTGGCTACTTAAGAGAGAGAGTGTTGAGAGAGCCTCCACATGTCCAGCCAGGGTGACGGTGGGTGGTTAGCTGTCCTCTGCGACAGAAAAAAATGCTCATGGAGAGGGGAAAGGTGATGAGTTCAGCTTTGGTAGCTGGGTATGTGGACTTGCGACTCAAGGGTCTGATCTGGTCTGGGAGTTGGGAGTTCTGTGAATTCACAGGAGAGGCTACAACGGGCTGGCATCAGCTGGGGATAGCAGGTAGATGGAGGACAGAGGGCCAAGGTCACATTCCCTGGGAAGTCTCAATATTCAAGGAAAAAAGCACTTGGAGCCCACAAGGGAAGCAGGTAGAATGTGCAAAGTGAGAGGAGGCCCGTCAGGACAGTGTACTTACAGAAGCCAGAGGGGCAGTGAGTTTCAGGTGGGGGTGACAGTGTCAGGTGCTGCAGGGGATGACTGGATGCCTGCTGGTCAGAGCTGGAAGAGCCTCTGCACGCGCTGGTGTTTGTGGTGTACTGAAGAGCCTGCAGGAGTGAGGAACTAGGGAACCTGGGCGTGGCAAGTATGAACTGATCTATAGAGAAATTCTTGGGCTGAGAAAGGGAGAAAGGAAGGTGTGGTGGTGTTCAAAGAGTTGGTTTTGTGTCTTAAGTAAGCCGGACACCTTGAGTGTGTTTAAGGGCCAGGAAGAAAGGAGCCAGTAGAAAGGACAGACTTCACTCTGTGCTGAGCAGGTGAGAGGGCTGGGGCAGGGTGTCGATGAGCTGGAGGACATCATCAGGGCTGCTGTCAGTGCTTGATGCCATAGTGAAGGCACTGTGTTTCTCTCCTGAAAGTGTCGTGGGTTGTCATGCTGATGGCTTACACAGAGATAGCAGGAAACATGAAGTGCAGGCTTCACATAGATTCTCCAGGGTGGCAGGGACCCTGCATTTATTTCTCTTGGACTTCTCTGGAGACTGCTGGTTCGTGGATGGGGGAGACCGCCATTCTCGTGTGGCGTTTAAAGACTGAGGAGCTCTTTAGTGGAAAGGGACAGTGTAAATCTAATTTATCATTCACTAATAATTGATCTATTGATCTTCCATCCCTTATAGAGCAGCATATATATGTATATACAAGACTGGTATATTTTTGTCCTTTGCAAAGCCAAGATGGAGAACAAGAAATCGGTATTCCTTTGTGTTTTCGGTTTTTGTTGTTGTATTTCTGTCTGATCAGTCAATAATTCATGTCTGTGTTACTTAGGACCTTAAGAACTTATCAATTTAGCATTGAGAGAATTTTTAATTAGTGCTTTTGCCCTTAGTATTTTATCTTCTCATTTTTATGCTGAGGCTCATTTTCTCCTCATTTGAAGAAGCACACGCTGATTTTTACTTATTAAGTATTACATAGTCTAAAAGAATTGTAAAATACAGGCATATAAAAAATCCATACTCGCTAAATTTCCTTTTTTTGTATATTAAATATGTATAATTTCTCCCTTAGACTCCCCACCCCTATCCCTTATTTTCACTCTTTAGTAATGGGTCTTGTTAGTCTTGAGGCATTTTGAGTGTAGCCAAGAAAGCAAAATTAATAAGCCACCTGCTTTACAGTTAAAGGAATATAAAGTGGTTGCTTGCAGAGGAAGGACTGGACAAAAGTGCTGCTCTGGTCAGGGCAGTTCTTTATTTGGTCTGGCCTCCCAGAGGACAGGTCCGATGGCAGAAGCAATTCATGTCCTTCTTACTTAGCTCCTAGGTCAGCTGATAGCTGTTTTTAGATTTTGCTTTATTTTGAAAGTTAAGTTCCTGTTGTTTTAAAAACCATAACTTTTTTATTACATGTGTTTACTTTTAGGAATTTCATGTTTCTGAAGACTTTAATAAAATGAACTTTATCAAGACCTACCCAGGTAATTATAATACACAACTTCCCTTGCACACACACACACTCAGAAGTAAACACACAATGAGAACATCATCTCTTAGGGTCAGAATTAGGTTTTTCACCTTAACTCTCTTGGTTTGTTATCTCAGTTGTTGTGAGAAGCTCTTAGTTCTTCAGAATTATTTGCCATTATTTCCTGCTCAGTAACATTAGATATTTTATGTATTATTTTATCGGGTGCCCATATCAGATGTACCTTGACCATTCTTCTGTTACTGAACACGTGTGCTCTGTCCACTTTGGAAAACACAGTACTGGATATGTATGTGTGTGTGTTATGTCTGTGAATGTGTGTCCTTGTCTGTCACTCTGACACTGATCCTGTATCATTTCTACTGAAGATCAGTGTCTAAAAGTGGAATAACTAGGTCATGCGTTAAGGTTTCTTAATGCCCAGACTTTATCTTGCAAACTTGTTCCCACCATATAATTCATTTTCACTAGCCCATGAGCAGTGATTAAAAGTGCCTGTTCATTAAGTCTTTACAGCATTGCTGCTTTATGCAATTCTTATTTTTGCCAATTTGGTGTTCAAATTAGTTCTCAGTTTGAAAACTAAATTTTATTTATATTGACCATTTTTCATCTTTCGTAAATGACTATTCATGATTTTGTCCATATTCGCAGACGGTTATCGTATGTTCTAATTTATAAAGGGCTTTTTGCTGTGATACTATCAATGCTTTGGATATCTGTGGCATGCATTTTTTTCCCCCAGTTTTTACTTTGCCTTGTAAATTTAAATATTCTTAAACCAAGTTCCTGATGTTATTTTTTCATTGAAACTACAAAACAAAGCCACTTGATTAAATGGTGGTCTCCAATCAGACCATTAGCTGACTCCCAGAAATTTCCCCTACTGATATTAGTCTCATTTTCTCCACCCTATATTTCTAAAATTTTATATTTCATGCTTGTTGCCAATGGTAAACTAGATATTTTAGATATGTTGTAGATATGTTAGATAAACTAGATAACTAGATATGTTGTTTATCATTGTGAAATTTGGCCTAATAATAAGATATGGAAAAGAGGTATTTGAGCTTTCATAAGGACAATTTGCTTTTTCCCTAGGTACCATTTTAGCTGTTCCAAATTAGAAAATAGGGAAGTGATGCAGTGACAGCCATTCATTTGAACTTGGAGTTTGTTGCTTAGAGACACTGTTTTGTGAGGATAAGTTATAGACTCCTGATTCACATTGTTGAAAAATGTCCAAGCATTATATTGTTACTGCTAGTATTTGAAATGCCCTTTAAAAATTAAAACAACAGAGACAACTTTGAATTCTTGCCTGTCCCTTAGAGGTGTACATGTACTTCATAAAAGAACCCATAAATTCTTTTATAAAGTATATATCTGGAAATCTGGAGATCCTTTTATATATGTTTGATCAATATTCTATCAAAAAGAAAATTCTTAATTATTTAATCTGTCCTTGAATTCTTTGTCAAATTATTTCATATTTACAAGTATAGTGGTATTTTTATCAAAACATAAAAATGTTTATTATTATTATTTTTATACTCCCAACCTCAGGTCTTGAACCCTGGTCCGTAGGCTTCTCGTGCCCTTAGCGGCCTGGACATCTGAGCCGCAGGGATGTGTGCTCACAGTGGTTTGTTTGTTTTAAAGGAAAGGTGCAGGCAGGAATGAAGCAGCAGAGACAGGCAGAGAGTTATTTTACGGAGTTGTTTGTGTTGCTTGTCCTGCTCCCCCGGCCCTTCCCCGGAGCCAGGAACCTAACCTGGCCTTTGGGATGTGCTTGGGCTGCATCTGGCAGGCTTTACTGCTAAGATACCAGGATAGGCCTCCACAGTGATATTTTTAATCTGTTTAATTAGTTGAGCTATAAGGCAGAACAGTTTTCGCAGTAGTTTCTAGACCTTTGTATTTCATTAATAACGTTTTAAAAAAATATTGGGGGATCAAGGGGTTGCACATTTTTTAATTTTGCCAAATGAAGTCATTTAACAAATACAAATGAAGGTGTGTCTGGCGCCTCAGGCATTAAACCTGTGACTGGCACAATCCACAGAAAGCCCGAAGCCCTGCTTTTATGACTCAGGGCGGGGAAAACCCCAAATGAACTACCAACCAAATGAAAAAAGCTCCTTCTTCCTTTGCATGTCTGTCTGCCTGCCTGCATATTTGTATTCATCCTGCCTGCTTCCTTCTTAAATTATAATTTCGTAACAGGACATTAAAAAAACAAACAGCAGAAAGAATCTTGGAAGTAGGAAGTCTTTCCCAGGATAAGACAGCTGTTGACTCTAACATCTTGTGAATCTTGACACTTTGACCCAAAGGTGACAACTGCAGGTTTAGTGAGAAAGGTGCTTGGGGTCAGACAGACAAAGGCAGTCTGCTAGAGCAGATTCATCCTGCTACAGTCTGGGCATGTTTTTAGTCTGTTTGCTTCTTAGTTACTGGCAGGTAGTAGCCCTTGTGTAAAGTAGTAATTGCACTAAAACGGAAAAAGCTGTAAATCCTATATCAGTCACTGAATCAGGTCTCAACTACTGGCCGTTGCTTTGATCGGACTTGGCTCACTCGTAATTAAGATGAATAGCAAGTCATGCACATCTGACACCCCAGGATTCTTCGAGTCTGCACGTGTTCAGAGAGCCTCCCAGAGACTGGTGGGGAGAGACCCTCCGTGCTTCTCGGTCAGCACTTTCTGTCTTTCCGCTGACATCGTCATCAAGCTGGGCGCTGGTGGCCTCTGTCCGTCATGCTCCTGTACAGATGAAGGAGAAGGCAGGCCACTGCCCTGGTGTGGAATAGAAGTAACACAGAGGTTAGAGAATGAACAGGACGCCTTCCTCATCTCAGCTATTCTTTTGGAGTAGAGAACTTTGCCCCTATTTATAAATAATAAACAGTCTGTGAATACAAATAGAAGTCGTTTTAGAAACAAAATGGTTACACTGTTATTTCATTTCAGAAAATTACTCTTACTCATTTTCACAATGCCAGTGTATACTAAAAGGTCAAAACATTAGAGCTATAGTTTTTTTTTTAAGTATTCTGTTAAGAAAAAACTCTGCTTTCCATATGGAACTTGTCGAAGGTTTAACAAAATTTAACAAAAAAATTCTATAATCGATTCAAATTCCTCTTCAGTGTTACTATTTTAAAATGTTTCATTGAAATAACATTGGTTTATAGTATATATGTTTGAAGTAAACAACATTGTAACTGGACATCTATGCCACATTGTGATCACCCCAAAGCCTCCATCCTCCCCTGTCCAGCTGACCCCTTTTACCTGATTTACCCACATGTTTCCCCCTTCCCTTCTTTGTTCTTATAGTTTAAGAGTTTGTTTTTGTTTTTTCTCTTTATCTTCCACATATGAATGAAATCATTTCTTTTCCTTCTGACTGACTTCAGTCAGCGCAATCCCCTCTAGTCCCATCCATGTTGTTACCAATGACAAGATTCTGTCTGACACCCACTCCCAGCCCTGCCCTTGAATGATTGTAGCTGCTGCTTGTCTCTGGGGGCTGGAAGTGGAAGGGCTGGAGCCCTGTGAGGTGTGTGGGTGGGGCGAGCCCTTTGGCCAGTGATGGATGGAGCTGCTGAGACTGTGAGGCCGTGACTTGGTTCTCACCCAGGGAGATGTGAGTCTGAAGGTTACCCTTCTTCCTGAAGGGCACAGCCTTTCCCTTTCTGTCCCCACAGCTCACCAGAACCGGGTGTCGGCAATTATCTTCTGCTTGGCGGCCGAGTGGGTGATCAGCACGGGCCACGACAAGTGTGTCAGCTGGATGTGCACCCGCAGCGGAAACATGCTCGGGAGGCACTTCTTCCCCTCCTGGGCGTCCTGCCTGCAGTATCCTTCAAGGGCCGGCCCTGCGCTGCCCCTGCACTACCTCCATCTTCAGTTCGGGGTCTGCCCACACGTTGTCCACTGAGATCTGAAGACTGGATGTTCCCTAAATATTTACCCCCAGATCCAAGAATTTCCTATCTACTTTTCTTTGGTATAAAGTACGTTTATTAAAACAATAATTAGGATCTGTGCTTGTGTCTCAGGTGACTGAGACACTGGCGTGCAGACCATGTAATGTCCAAGGACCGAGATTCAGGACTCAGGGCCGGGGTGAAAATCCAAAATAAATAACTTGAAAAGAATGCTTCTTCCTTCTTTTCCTGCCTTCTTTCCTTCAGATGCTTCTTCCTGCCTTGCCTCCTCTCTTTAAAAAAAGAGAGTCTGTCTTCTCCATTGCTCTCCTTTTGTGGTGAGAAGCAGTTCCCATCCTTCGGGTTGATTTAGTGCCAGTTTCTCAATGAATTCATGCAGGGTGAATGAGTTTTCATTTTCTCAGTCGTGTCAGTGGTTTTCACTTTCATTATTATGTATTACAAGATTCTCAGTGGGGCGTTTCCTTTCTCGTTTGGCTGAGGTCCGCGCCTGTTTCCTTTAGAACGCACGTGTTGTGACTCCTTGACTGATTCACAGGTATGACTTCGATACACAGTACGCTTTTGTTGGCGACTGTTCTGGGCAGATCACCCTGCTAAAGCTCGAGCAGAACACCTGCTCGGTCATCACCACCCTCAAAGGACACGAAGGTCGGTTGTGATGCCACCCAGCTGTCAGCTCATTGGTCACCCACGTTTAGTTCTCAGTCCTGTGGTGCAGGACTGATCGGCCCCTTGTGACCCATGAAGATTCGGGACTTAGGTCTCACTGAGGAAAAGCTAAGTGAAGAGCGGCAGGGCTGGCCAGGCCCTGTTAGATGGTGGTGTGGGAAATTCCTCCTGTTTGGTTTGCCTTCCAAAGTCAAATGATTTCCAGAGGTCCTTTTAAAATGGCTTGTGAACAGATCTCTGGGAGAATGTGGTGATCATTCATGTGGCCGCTTCCAGGACATGGCAGGAGACCTGGCAGGTGACACCATGGGAGGGAACGTGTGGCCACCGCAGCCTGCGGAGGCCGGGGAGGGCTTGCTCGGGGCATTCCCGTGTCTGCCGTGCGGGGAGCAGGCCAGGCCCCTGGCGGGCTCGAGGGGCCCCGTCGGCTGCACCGGGGTCTTGGAGGCTGTCTGGTTTACATGTATTGGGCCTTCATTGAAAGAAATAACAGTGGACTTACTTGTGAAAACAGTGTTTTCAGCATAACAAGTTCGGTCTGCTCTGTACTTGAGCTGCGACTGAATCTGCAGGCCAGGGAACTTGTAGAGGAAAAGGTGAAAGAGGCAGCAAGTCAGTATAGATTCGGGCCCAGCAGCGCAGCCCCTAAAGAAACCACTGTGTTCATGACTAACGGTCTCATGACCCAGGTTCCTCCCTGTTCTGTGGGCGGTAAGGACGGGATGGCTTCTAGTTAGTTCTTTCGTGTTTATAGAGAGGCCACTGTATCTGCTCCGAGGCCTCAGCTAAGGTGGAAGGGGCAGAATATGTGCAGCATTTATTCCTGAAGCCATTTTTTTGTGGGGGCAGGCAGAAATGAAGGCCTGTGGTGGGCGAGCGAGCAGGCAGAAAGAGACATAGAAGAAGCACTTTTATTTTCCCTGGGCGCTCATCTTGGTGGTTCCCCCGAGTCCAGGAACACAAACCCGGGCCTTAGGTTTATGTGGACTGCTCTCAGCCAGAGGCAGCGGCCTTAACTGCTACTCTACCATGGGTGCACTGCAAAATACTTTTTTCACTTTTGTTGTTTGCATCAGAATTAGTCTCTGTTGTTTGTTTCATCAGTTTTCTATATACCCACCAAAATATTGTCCGCTTATGTAGCTGTTTCAGTTGTATTATTAATCATTTCTGTTATAGGCAAGTGACAGTCATTGGAACAGTGAAAAGCATTGTTGAAAGAGAAATCTGTAGAAAGAAAGTCTTTCCCCAGGATATCAAATTTGTTGAGTTTAGTCAATATGGTGTACGAAATGTAAGGTTTGGACAGTTTACCTAGATTGTCTGGCATGAATGTGTGGTATAATGACCGAACTTTCGTGGAGGCATTTAGTTTAATTTTTATAAATGCAGGTATTGTAGGGTAAAATGCCTGCCAGATGCCAGAGACATGGGACGGTCTAGATTTTTATGTTATGTAAGATGAGCACAGCAAACTTCACTGCCTTTTCTCGGCAAATACTAGTACCTTTTGTTTCTTCAATATCTTGTTCTAAACTAACCTTTCCTATACAGCTATTTTATAATTTTTTATATAGAAGTAAAATTTCTTTAAAAGTCTTTTTCAGAGTAGTTCGTACACCTGAAAACCCAATCCTACACCTCTGGGTACTGGCTGTGCTGTGTACACTTCAGTGTTGAAGGACCCTTGTGAAACAAAGATGCGTTTTTACATCGTGGTGGGTCTTCGCTGTCAGATGTGCGTCCTGCGTGGAGTCGCGTTTAACCTCTCCTCCTCTCTCTCACGCCCAGGCAGCGTCGCCTGCCTCTGGTGGGACCCTGTTCAACGGTTACTCTTCTCAGGAGCCTCTGACAACAGCATCATCATGTGGGACATCGGAGGAAGGAAAGGCCGCACGCTACTGCTCCAGGGCCATCAGTGCGTGACTGCCTGTGGGGAGCAGTGGGTTTGGGGAAGCAGGGAAACGCCAGCCCTCGGGTTCTGTCTTTGCCACATCCCTTCTTTCAAAATAGCAGTCTGATAGGACTCACTCATTCACTTGCTGGCTTGTCCGGGAGCCCTGAGTGCCTCTGTTCTGTAGCAGAAAGGGCGCAGTTTTCTTCCTTCTTAGCTGTAAAAGCACTTCCCATCTTTTTCTCCCAGGCAGTCTCCCTGTGGAAATGCCTATCTAGGCCCCTGTGGGTTAGACTCCTTGACCAGGGGAGATTGTGTGTGAGACTAAGCCATTCATGAACTGGATGCTCAGCTGGTTTTGTTTGCTTGTTTGTTAATTTAAAAATGGGTTTCATGAGAAGTAGCATCCAGTTGAGGCAGCTTGAGCTAAGTTTTTGTACTCAGACTCCTCCCTTTTATCTTCAAGGAGAGGAAAAGCGAAGTGGCTCTTTTCCTTTCCTCCTTGTTAGTTAGGCTATAAACGTTTACCATGAGCAGGGTCAGCTGCAAAGTGGCACAAACCCAGCCAAGTGGCCAGGTCAGGAGAGTGTGTCCTAGACCATCCAGAGGAGCCGTCTGTTAGCATTACAGGAGGCATGATTCCTTCAGTCCAGCTCTCTGTGGACACGTGTGTGCATATGTGTGCACATACCAGGGGACATGATTCCTTCACCTCAACTGTCCGTGCACGTGTGTGCATATGTATGTGTGCACTTAACCACAGGGCATGATTCCTTCAGCCCAGTTGTTGTGTGTGTGCATGTATGTGTCTATGTGACTGTGTGTGTTCACAGACCAGAGGGCATGATTCCTTCACCCCAGCTGTCCATGCACACACGTGTGTGCGTGTGTGTCTATGAGTGTCTTGTGTGCAGACCGGGAATCCTGTTCCATGGACTGTTTCCAGTGAGTCTCACCTCCCTTGAGCTCTGTCTCTGTATAAGTAGGTAAATCTTGGACACCTGACCGGAAATCACAGCGATCGGTTCAGAAAACCATGCTTGTCTTCGCTGTGCCCTGCAATTCTTACCGACTGATTTGACAGTATTGTTATTTCATAGAAACAATTATTCTGAGAGTAGTTTATAAACTGTCAAAGGTTATGCTGAAATCCATATTCCCTCACCCAGTAGTAATAAAATGCCAATTGCTGACAGTAACGAGGGGAGCGATTTGAGCCCAGTGAGGATGATGGCCGTCTTCCCAAATGGAGACGAGTGACATGTGCGTTGTTCGCAGTGATCGGGTGCAGTCGCTGTGCTACCTGCAGCTCACGAGGCAGCTCGTCTCCTGCTCCTCGGACGGTGGGATCGCCGTGTGGAACATGGACGTCAGCAGAGAGGAGGTGAGTGGTGAGAGCAGGCCGAGGCTGACCAGGAGAGGAGAAGAGCCTGGCTTCTCACGGCCCTACTGGCCGTGCACGAGGCCGAGCCCAAGGGCACTCGTGTTGGCGGCTCACTGTCTGCCCCGCGGTTTGCATGGCTCCCTCTAACGGCTCCCTCTACTGTTTGGGCAGTTACCGCAGGGACATGCAGCAGAGCCTTGAGACTGAGAGGACTCTGGAGACTGGCTTCCTTCCACCTGTCCTGGGGAGGGACGGAGCAGAGGCCTTGGGGGCGCTGCTGGCCCCACATGCCTGTTCCTTGCCCCGGACAGAGCGAGGAGACTGACGTTTTTCTGGGAAATATGCTCTGAGTCTCTGCTTCTATTTTCTCAGTTTGCTCCACTGGTCTGTGTTGGCATAGAGTTTCCAGAGAAGACAGAGTAGGGGATGTTAAAGACACTGACTTTAGAAACATTTCCATACAAACGGCTTGTTGATCCTACACTGCAGTAGGTAGCCATGCTGCATGACGAGGGGCGACTTGCTGGGGTCCTTCTGAGACCGTGTGGGTCACAGTGCAGTGCGCCGTCGCAGCAGACCCCGGATGTGGCCGCAGCGCGCCGCGCTCGTGACTTGAGTCTGAGTCCCGCTGATTAAGCCTGCATCCCTAGCGAACCCTAGATGTGATCAGCGGGGTTCAGTCTAGGGAGAAAGAGTAGCGACGTCGCTCATTTCCAGACTGACCACCATGTCCTGCACACAGGACGCCGCCCACACTAGGGAGACGGGCAGGCTGCTAGTTTGGTTGGCAATCTTTTAAGTAAGTCAAAGAGAGGAAGTCTTGATTGCGTGTCTCCTGGCTAATTTTCCTCTCTGAATTTTCTAAAAATCTTTGAGGGAGGCTTAGAGTAACTTGTCATGAAACATTTATCACTTTGGCTTAATATTAAAGAACGTATAGCACTTTCTTGGCAAGGATGTGTGTGAACAGTACACTGTATTCACTACTAGCTCCGCGCACCAGGATGAGCTAGAATTCTGTTTTAGCGCCTGGATTCGTGGCCTGTTGTTTTCCAGTCCTATTCTGAGAGAGGAGGAACCTCAGGATGCAGCCCCTGGGGAGGGAGGGAGGAGATCCCCCGGGCTCAGGGCCGCTAGTGGCTCTTCCAAGTTAATTTAACTCCTTGGATTTCAGCGCACTGTGTATCCTGGGTGAGTTCTTTTAGAAAAAACAAAGTAGAAGCAGGATTCCTATCTTCAAGGTTGCATAATTTTGGAGTTTATTTGTATGTCAGGGGACAGAAAAGCCAGCCTCATCATTCAAGGTGCTTCCTGAGTGGGCAGTAATCTTCCTTTTGGTTATTTTTGGCAGATGACCCCAGTTACCGGCACACCAGCTGCTGACACATTTCACTCTAGCTTCCCTGTCTCAGTGGTGGGAAGAAAGCACATTCTCTTCAAAAGGTGCTTTATTTTAGTAACTTTTTAAAAACCAGCTAAGTAAATGTAAAGGTTAGTAATCTGTGACCCATACGATTCTTACCCTGAGTGAGGGTTTTGCACCGTTGTAGTGTTTCCTTTGGCCACGGCACAGAGGATTAATCCCAGAGAGTCTCCTGCAGTGCTTCCTGGAATCTCTTTCCAAGTCACCTGGAAATGAGCGCTTCCAGCTCCTGGCTTGCAGCCGCCAGACTTGCCTCTGCCGGATATAGCGGACGGCTCTTTGTTCGGAAGTAGGCATGAGACCCAGAGGAGCAGGTAGCAGAAACTGCGATGAATCCTCTTGAAAAGAGCTGTGCTTGAATCCAGCAGGTCGCAGAGCCTGGAACACTGTAGGTGTTTGCGCAAGCGGAGGACTGTTCCAGGAGCCCTGCAGCGGGCGTGTGCTTGTTGCGCCAGCTTTGTTTTTTTAAGGAAAGGTTCAGACAGCATGAGACAGGAGAAAGAAGCATTTTTATTTGATTTCCCTTTAGTCGTTTACACTGGCGGTTTGCCTGCAGCCCTGGGACTCGAACCCAGGGTCCTGTGGCCTGCGTCCTTCAGAGGCGATGACCCAACCACTGCTCCATCAGGCTGCGCCTTGCGACTCCCTCTTGGTCCTCATTAGTAGGTGGAACCAGCAGGTGAAGCACAGTGTATGATTAATAGTCTCTTTTGCTCTTTACACTAGGAAACAAGTGTCCCCTCCTTCGAGAATAATCACACCACAAGATGCTTCTTAATCTTTACAGCGTAACAATCCTGACTGTTCCAAGGAGCAAAGTTCTGGCTGCTTATAATATGTTCCCAGAAGCCGTTTTGTTTCCGTTTTTGTTTTGAATTTGTTATCTCAAATTATTTCGAGCGTGGCTTTTCTCCCTTGTGCCCCTCGACCCTCTTAGAGTTCAACAAAGAAATATTCGTTCCTAAACCCTGAGGCAGAATTAGGCCCCCTGAGACAGGCACCCCACGCTCTTGGTGGTCACCCCCAGAACGGTGGCTGGCACGAGCAGGACCATTTACAGGGGCCGCATGTGGCCTAGGGGGCCAGTGCGGCTCGGCCTGCACCCTGGGTCTCCCTGTGCCTCCAGCGTTGCTCTGTCTCCTCGGGCTGTGAGGAGAACCGAGTGAAGGGAGGTGCACACAACACTGACACACTGCCTGGGTGACGTGACGTTTCCTGTCCCCGGGACGCTGTGCAAAACGCCTCATGCCCCTGAACTCGGAGTCCTCCCAACCTCTCTGTCATGAGTAAGTGTGCACTTTGTGGTGCCATGTGACTGTCCCGCTTATGGGTGGTTTTGCAGGACTTTCGCTGCCAGGTTCCAAACCTAGGACAGGGCAGCTCTACCTGCTTCCCTCCCCCGCGGTCATCAGCATTGCCTGTGGGCATTGGTCCTGCCATGTTTTTCTCTTAGGATGTTGTTCCCAAACCACCCATCACAGAAAAAAGTGATTATACATCAGGACAGCTGTCCCCTCACATAGGTACACTTCTCTATCCCTCTTTCTACCCTTCATATTTCCAACATTTCCCCAGTTTTTCACAGAAACCTCTTCAACCCCAGCCCACTTCATTTAATCTCTCTGAGTGCCTATCCCACGGCACCCACCCCCCATGAAAGTGCTTTCTAATGACTAACCTATAGAAATCGTTTTAGTAACACATCTGAAATGTTCTCGTAGGAAGACCAAGAATTCTGATGCAATAGGAAACAAAATAAAGAACTGGGGCGCTCATCCTTCAAATCACCAGACTTTTCCTTCCGAATCTGCATTTCTTACAAGGTTTAGTGTAGTTCTGTTTCTATGATTCTCTCATCATTGTCTCAGCAAATGTATGTTTGTTTCTGAAGTCTTAACTTTTAAGATCCAGGAAAGATTATTCTTCCTTCATAATCTTTGGTTTAATGTTACATTTTCTGTTTTTTGCACTTATTTAATGATAAGTGGTTGAGAGTAAATATCATTTTTAAATGGTTTATCTTGTAATCAAGTATAATTTGTCATGTTCGTAAGAGACATTCTCTATGTTCATAAAGTAATCTCAGAACTTTGAATTACCCTGTCTTTGGAAAAATTCATGGAGCCCTTATTCTGTGACAGGCTGTACACGTACAAGAATAAACCAGTGCTTAGCACAGAGGCTTGTGGCAGGGACAGAAGTGTGTGTAAGGACTCACAGCCCAAGGTCTCACTAACATGCGTGTGTGCAGGGTGACTTCTTGGGCACATGGAATGGAGGGGCCCTAGCAAGAACTGGGGAGGGGACGGATGTGTCTGATGTGTTGTCCCCTCAGAAGGGCTCCGCTGGTTATCACCTTGTGACCTACACATCTTCCCAAGTGACAGAGACGAGCTGTGGTATAAAACAGAAACCGCTAATCCTTAGGAGTTCACAATGAAAATTGAATTCCTTCCTCTTATCTATAAATTAAAAGCTAGACAGTCGTGTAAACATTGCTGAATCTATAAGCATTACTAAAAACTTTATATCGAATATGGCAACAGAAATAATATATTGAGGACTTTAAAAAAATGCTGCCCCCCCCCATCCCCCACCGCACCGCCCCCAAATCTCAAACTGCTGAATGAATTTCCGGGGAATCGGTGTAAACATGCAGATGCTTACAGGTCGACTCCGTCTTCTCCTCCTCAGGCTCCTCAGTGGCTGGAAAGTGATTCTTGTCAGAAATGTGAGCAACCCTTTTTCTGGAATATAAAGCAGATGTGGGACACAAAGACGCTGGGGTTGAGACAGGTGAGCAGCCAACATGGATCGTCACTGGTTAATTGCGTATTTTGTGTCACTTATGTCACTCAGCTGTCATTGTGGTTAGAATCAGAGTTTTCCCTGTAAATGCTGTTTACCATTCTCTTGTCACTGACAAGTGGCTCACAGCGAACAGGACCTTTCCTCTGGGGGCGTGAAACCCTGCGCCATTGCTTGCCTGCACTGGAAAAGCAGGGAAACACAGAAACATCGAGAGCCTGTAAATAGATGTTTTACTTTGGGATGATGGCTTGTTAAAGGCGGTGTTTCCTACTGACCAGGCATGAAACTAGAATGAGTTAAGGCATAGGATTATGATCCTATGCCTTCCCAAGAAGCAAGTAGCCATTTAGCCTTCATTTGAACCTTCCGAGACTGAGATTTTAGGTTGTTCATAAATTGGAGCATAGATACCTGGAGCATTAACATGTTTCAAGTGTTGTTTCGTTTTTTAAATTATAGAAACGTGTCTCTAATAGCCATTAGATTTAAAAGGTACTCTAATCACAAGATACTGGTGTAATACTGAAGTTCAACAAAATAATATATTTCTACAGCAGCCTTGAAGGTAGCCATTCACTCAGGTTGAATATGAATTTGTGCAGGTAAGTGAAGAATGTTAATTTTATGCTTTTTATTACTGGCTGCAGTTCTGTGAGGGACAGGCCTGAAGTTTGTGTGTGTTAATACACTTTCTCTGATGTTACTTACAAAGCTCCTCCACAGTGAGGTCTAATCTGGAAAGGAAGGCAATGCAGGAAGTACCCTAGCACTTTTAACATTCTAATGCTCTGAAGCAGCGTCTGAGCCCCGGCATCAGCCTGGTCGTCTCAATGCATGTTGGTGGCAGTGTGTGATTGTAATGACAGGTGACGTAGTCCCTGCTTCTAAAAGAAAGATGAAGAAATCGACTGTTCTTATGAATTAACTAGTAGAAGTGAGAGGAAAGTAAAAGAATACACCAAAATCAGTAATGCTAACTGGACTCTTGGAATGTTCTGGAAACATTTCCAGAATCCCAGTTTGAAAAACTTAAAGAAAAAAACATGATTGTGGGTATTTGTTTCTTAATGCGGGCATATTACATTTTAAACTTTATCTCAAAAGTTCTTTGATGTGGGAATAGATTCTTTCTTCCTGAAACCTCATGCGGGTCCTAGAGGAACGGGAACTTGGTTTCCGTGATGTTGCTTGTTGACATCTGGACATAAGGTGAATGAATAAAAAGCAGCATTTGACCCCAAACGCAGTTGTTGGGACGCCATCGACGACTGTTGGAAATGGCCTCGCTGGTGCGGAGGCTGCTTTGCGGTGTATGTTGGGTGTGGTGGTAACGAGAGCGCCGCCCCCCGCGTCCCGCGCAATCCCTGACTGGCGCCCCTGGTGACGGCCACCTGTCTCCCGCCCCAGCATCACTGCCGGAAGTGCGGACTGGCGGTCTGCGGGAAGTGCAGCGGCAAGCGCTCCAGCTACCCCATCATGGGCTTCGAGCTCCAGGTGCGGGTGTGCGATTCCTGCTTCGACTCCATCCAGGACGAGGAGTGAGTGCCGCCCCTCCCTCGCCGGTGCTGCGCGCCCGCCCGCCTCCCGCTGCTGCAGCGGGCCTTGTGGTCCCGCTTTCTGGCTTCCGACTCCCCTGCCCAGCCCCGCGTGGACCCTTGTTGCCGAGCGCCGCCCGCTGTGCGTCCGGGCCTGGGGCGTCCCCTGCTCCACCTCCTCCGCTCCTGGCCTGTGTGCGCAGTTCATTCCTGCGACAGCGCGACAGCCCTGTTCGTCTGACTCACAGGTCGGACCTAGCCACCCGTTCTTCACTTAACTTTGTGTAAGACAGAGCTCCTGGTTCCCCATTTGGCCCAACACAGATGCTGGGCCAGAAGCACCTTTTTCTCCCCGGCGCCCCCGCCCCGCTTTGATTTCATTGGAAAGGAGGAGGCTGGCACCTCCCGGGCTGGTCCCTGAGCTCCTGATGGAGGCACAGCTACTGCTCCAGCGGGGCCTTGGGGTGGGGGCAGAGGGCGCCGCCAGCATCTGTGCAAGGTGGTCCCTGCAGCGTCAGTTGCCTGCGCTTCCTCTTCTGCATGAAAGGTTCTCCGCTTCCTGTCTAGGAATACGTTAGTCTGTCCACTAAAAGTTCAAAGTTATTTTGAATTTTATCAAATCTCATAAAAATTTGCAACTTGCACCTTCTTCATCCTCTGATAAATTTACTTTTCAAACCTGTAACCACATATTTAGGAGCAAACTTTAGCACTGTTATAGTGAATATTTCTGTATGTTGCGTAGATAGCTTAGCCCTTAGCTCCAGCTCAGCGAGCTTAACCATCTTTTCTTTCTGTTAGTCGAACGTCTCTAGCAACCTTCCATGAAGGAAAACATAACATCTCCCACATGTCCATGGACGTAGCCAGGGGACTGATGGTGACCTGTGGGACTGATCGCGTGGTAAAGGTAACCTGCCTGGTTGTCGCAGTTACGTGTCAGAGTAGATTGCTTTATTGCCTGCTGTGACTGAGCGGGTGTTTCGGAGACATTCCTGATTTCTGCTGTAGCCTTGCTTGCTTTATTTTTTTTTTTTAAGGAATGGTGCAGGCAGGAATGAAAGTGAGTAGACAGGCAGAGAGGAAGAAGAAGCCTTTTATTTATTTTATTTTTATTTATTTGCTCACACTAGTTGCCCACCCTTGACTTGGGTTGAAACCCAGGAGTGTGTGGCCTGCGCTCCTTCGGAGGTGACCCAGCCGCTGCTCCCCCAGAGCGTGCCCAGTCTTGCCTTCTGATTGTCCAGCTTACTGTCCCTTTTTATAAGCAGCAAGAGCCGTTGGAAAAACCCTGAGGGACACATTGCATTCATACGTTTCCGGGCCCTGGGCGGTGGCTCGTCCTGGTGGCGTTTTCCTTTGCCTCATCCATCTTTCCGAGTGTGCTGCTGAGGCCTTTCACCTGTCTGTCTGGGTTCTCGTCCCCAGCTGGCCTGGGCCAGGGCCAGCCGTCTTCTCTAGTCCTTCCTTCCCTTGCTAATGTTCCTTTCATCCTGAATAGGGGTCATATAAAACCAAATTCACAGTAACATATTGTGAGGATGTGATTTTTAGATGTCAAGATACCACTTCAAAGTTTTCTTCACATTATAGTGAACTCCTTTGTTCTATCATGATATAAATCTTGAGGTTTTGTAGTGAATAAAGAGAATGGGAAATTGAGTTACTTAGACCCTTTTCAAGTTTTACAGCTGCTCTGCCGTCAGGCTGACTGTCCCCATGAGACTCCGGGGTCAGCACTGCCTTCTCTGGCATATTATTCTCTTGCAGATCTGGGACATGACGCCCGTGGTGGGCTGCAGTCTGGCGACCGGGTTCTCTGCACACTGATCGGACGTCGAGCAGCATCTGCACTGTACCAACGGTGACCTTCACTAAATGCGACCCTACCCTGTAGCCCCTCGGTCACTGACATGTGACTGGACAGTAGCCACTAAAAAACAAAAAGACATTTTTAAAAAGAAAAGACTGTGAAGGTGTGTTTTTGAGCATCCGTGGAACTACCTGTGGGGACTGGTATGGAAAAGGCTCACCTGAGGGGGTTCCCTGAGGCACGGAATTACTGCAACACAGCTTTCTCACAAGTGGCGAGCTAACTTAGGGTGTGGGAAGAATTATCTAGCAAATGAGAGTTTTCAAAGGCAAAAAAACTGAACAAAACGGTTAGTGCTTAGAACTTCAACCAGTTCCAGGTGCAAACACACTTCCCCTCAGCCTTGCTGGCCCCAAGGGCCCCCCATGGCGCTCTGTTGGCGGAGCAGGAACTAGGGGGAAGGTGGACTTGTTCTCTCTTTCTTGAGGGTGCAATAGGAATTTAGGAACCCAGAGATCTCGCCTCACATGCTGGCAGGATGTGAATATTCTCTTCGCTTAGTTCTTGACAAGCCCGTTGAAGATTTCAGTTCTCTTCAGTTCGCACCGTAGTCTGCTTCACTAGGGGCTCTTCTCAGTGCTTTCTCAGTTGTTAGTCAGTGAGCTGTGAGTTTTCTCCATTAACCAAGCCAGTCCACATCCTTCCCCTTCTCTAAACGAAGACACGTGCTTCTACGGTGCTCTTCCTGTGTGGGAGTCACACCAGCCACCTGACTTTTCCTCATTGCGCTTAGTGACGCCGAACGGAATTGCCCAGCCACCAGCCACCAGCCACCAGCACGAGTGCTGGGAAATGACCAGTCTGCCCTGCGGGACAGCCCCACCCTCCAGCAGCCTCCCATTTGTAGTTCCAGGCTGAGCTGCTGTGACTTTGTTGCAGCTTATGGACACCCCAGAAAAGAATCCAACGCTTTTTACACTGTATTGACGTCAGTTGTAACTAATATCACTATTTCGGAGAAGGAAATCAGTAACCCAGAGCAGTCCTCCTGAGCCTAACTTTTAACTTGCTCTTGTAACAACTAGTGAGAACTGCTGTCCCACATGATGTGGTTTTCAAAGCTTAAGGCCACTTAGTAGCAAGATGTGGAAGAGCTAGGGAAAGGGGAGCCCATGCATGATGCTTTAGGCTATGGAAATGAGACTTATTTAAGGACAGATTTAAAAACAGAAGCACTATTTTTAGTAGTCTTGCTAATGGATGTTGATAAAACTCCAGTGCTCACAACTCACTCTTGGGATTGTATCAAGGCAGCATCGCTGTCTCTAGATACAAGGACGAGACTAACTCTTTTCTGACGGCAGCTGTGCGGGTTAAGACAGGCAATTAAACCAAGGTGTCCTGATCATCAAGTGCCACAAATAATAAGGAAAGGAAAGGAGGTCAGAATGTTTCAGAATGAGCTGCATTAAAAGCTGACTTGCCTTCAGAAGAAAGAATGAAGAGTTTCTTTGCTCCTCAAAAATTTTGTATTCTATCTATCACCCCCAAAAAAAGGTTTTTATTAAAACTTTTCCTTTGAAAAATGCTTGCAACTAACAACCTGGGAGAAAATTTGATGGTGACCTTTAACAGGCAGTGTTGGATGTTCACTTTAGCTCAATGAGTGGCTCACCCGATACAAAGGTGCTGTTCTGAGGATTCTCCTGAAGAGAAAACAGAATGCAGTGAAGTTCTTGCTGTGCTGGAGTGCTGAGCTGTGGTTTTATTTTCCTTTAAATCCTGTAGATTGTGACTTTTCCATGTCTCATAGACAGAGCAGAGTATCTCAGCTGCTGAGGATACACCATAGCTTTTTTTATTTCAAAACAAAAAACCTTAATAAAAAAATCCAGTGTTTTGTAGTGAATATAAGGTTTTACTCTGCTTACAAAGGAATTAAATTACTGTACATCAAGGAGGAAAGATACACTATAAGGAGGGATTGGGGCCGGTACTGGAAAGAAAAAGAAAAGGACTCAAGGACTCGGTTTCGCTATCATTTTCTGTCCAGTGGAACCTCTTAGCATTTTTCTTTTGAAAACACACCTGGCAGCCTTGTCTTATCTCTACCACGCAGCGTAGGTAGCAAATGGGGTAATATTTTTTTATAGAGATGGGCAGATATTATTTTCTCAATTCTATGGACTGGGCACATCAGGAAAGTACAGCTGGGCTTCTGGTATTGCCTTATTTTGACTGAGTTATTCTTCAGTGAGTCATTGGAAGTAATAGTTCTTCAGGTAACAATTTACCGGTTTTCCATTCCTGAATACTCACACTCATTTGTGCAAATAAGGATTAAGAAGGACAGAAAGTTAGGCAGATTTGCCTGTTAGCTCTAGTATGTTTGTGGTAAGGAAATGTCAATTTTTCATTCAAGATTTGTTTTAAAATTGCCCTTTATTTGTGCAAGTGACAGAAAGTTCCTCACAGCATTAGGCGAGAACAGATTACTCTTTATTACTTTGTAAACCTCTTTAGTATGTACATGTTCTGTCCTACTGTTCAGAGGATATAAACAAACACATTGTTCTCGAATACGTGATTTTGTTCTCTCTCTAAATACAGTTCATTTGTCTCTGCAGTTTAAACTCTTACAAATGTCCTACATATGTGATAAATACCACAGTGGCTCAGACCTAAGGAGATGTTTTCTAAAATCATTTTTCATTAAATTACTTTATACTTTCGTTACTGGATCTGGTGTCTCCAAAAATGTAAGAATTCTAGTACTATAATGATAAACCATCTGCTCATTATAAATGGGAGGTTTAACAAATAAGGAATACATACTATCTTTGTTCAAGCATCTATTGCTTAATTGTTAATTGGGAGCAGAATATTGAATGCCGCCTCTATTTTCTGCAGTTTACTCTAACTCTTTAAGTAAGTTGAAGTTTGATCGTGCAACAAATTTCTATTAGAATACAATTTAAAGTGTTTTTCTCTCGTCTTTTTTGACTGAGGAGTCAAAGGGTGATGTTGATTATTAGTACATTTTGTCTCGTACTAGCTGTTTCAAAAAAATATGGGCCCTAGACCTCCCATAGAGCTAGAAACCTTGGTTCTTTGCTCCTATTTGTGGGTTCTGTTTTTGTGGTTTTTGAGAATGTGTACAATAAAATGTTCCTTGCTTGTTACTATGCTGCTAAGTTGACCTTTTGTTATGTCTGTTCTGGACATAGGGCACTAGTGGTATTGACCATCTCTCACCCTTTGTGTTGGGTGCTTTCACTACACTCTGTCATTCAGTCCTGGCAACAATTCTGCAAGGCATTATTTCCTCCATTTTACCAATGGGAAAACCAAGACAGTTCTGTCTGACTTGGAAGCACATGCCATCTCCATAATACCACCTGCCTGAATGAGTGTGTTATAGGAGGGAAGTGGATTTTCTCTCTCGACACGTGTGAAGCCCTGAAGTCAGCTTTGCTCAGAAGACAAGTGTTCTGAGTCACTTAGCCCCGTGGACACCATGATCTGTGCACTTTCTTCACCTCCACACCTCAGTTTTGTGAATAAACAGGGTGGTTTCGACCCAGGGCAAACCTGGGCCTCATTTTAACTGATAAGGTTGATTGAGAAACCAGGCTGGAGGCTCACTGTGATAGTTGAAAGAGATACTGCATTATTTTCTCTCATCATTAAAATAATGTGTATTAAAAAGAAAAGGGAAATGAAAAAATATAAAAAAGATTTTTTAAAACCTCGCATCCTGTGATGCAGAGAAAATACTGCTAGACTGGTGGTGTATAGCGTTCCACTGTCTTAAATGCATGTGCACATTCATACCACACACAGATATATGTTTATGGGTCCTGCTTTTTCAGCACTTGATGAATTGTGGACCATTTGCCCACGTCAGAAAACACAGCTCCAGTGAGCGCCAACAGGTGGTGCATGCGTAGGAGCATTGGCTCTGTGCTGTGCTGTCAGGCCAGGGGACAGCCTTCAGCTCTTTGAGCTTGCTCGAGGCCATGTGACTGACTTCGGCCAGTGAAAGGCAGGCAGAAGCGTTTATACTTCAGGTGAGGGGCTCGGTCATGACAGCTTCTTGGGTGGCACCAGAGCGCATGTGAGAAGGACGACTGTGGGCCACCCCATGGAGCACAGCTGCTCTGACCTAGGGATGGACTGCACAGGAGGAAAGATGTACTGTGTTCAAACTTGTGTGTGCTGTTTGTGTGAGTGGTGTTTGTGTGTGCATGTGTATGCGTGTGTGTGTGTTGTATTCGGTTTTGTGTGTGTATGTGAGTGTATGTGTGTTGTGTTTGGTTCTGTGTGTGGTGTATATGTTGTGTGGTGTGTGTTATGTTTGAGTGTGGATGTGAGTATGTGGATATGTGCCCTGCAGCATAATCTAGCCTGGACAGCAGTCTTCCAGTGTTCCATGATGTGACTAAACTGTCCTTTGTTTCATCAGTCCCATGTTGAAATCAAGAGTGTATGTTTTTAGAATGTCATTTTTATTAACACACGAATTATTCAGAAATACTAAACTAAGCATACTTGCATATTCATCACTGCCCACTTTTCCTATTTTTTTAAGATAAATTCTTAGAAGTGGTCATTGCTGAAAGAACATGATTATTGTTAAGTTGTTTTTCATTATTACTGCTAATATCCTCACACCATTGCCAACACTTGAATTTATCCCTTTGAATGAGCAAGTAAAAGGCACATCTTGGTCTTAATTAATGGAATACCAGTTTATTGACAAGGAGAATTCTGTCTTCTGAGCAGACTCCGGTTTCTCTAGGACAGTTCGGAAAGTGCCCAAGTTGTCAATGGAAGGGCATATAGAGAGAGGAAGGAAGTTCAGCTGATGGCCACACTGCCTTCATAACACGCGTACTCACAGGCTGCTGGAAAAGTGGAAAGATAGCAGCAGCTTGCTCCTGCCGTCCCTCTTCAGGTTCGTCTTAGCTCACTCTCCATGGTAAAACATTTTCAGGTGGGTAATGCAGACACTTGAGTTTCAGATTTGTCTCCCAGCTATCACTCTTCAGTCCCTGCGTCTCCCTGACTAAGGCCTCACTATGATTCACTCCCCACACAAACCACCCACTCAGGAGCTTATTATGCATTCTTAATGCTCATGAAAGCTGAGTTACACATCTGGGACCACTTGATTTCAGTGTCATCATTTGTAGCCTAGAAATGGAGCCTGAGAGAAAGCTTCCCGGGTCAAACCCAAGTGAATGAAGCTTCAGATTCTGTGTCTGCTTGTTCTGGCTCACCATCTGGTTCTTTCACTTTGGAGGAAATTTTACGTCCTAAATTTGACAAAGCAACAGGAATGTCTACATGACTGGTCAGGGACATATCATCTTACCCACTAGAGTTTAAGTCAGGTCAGTGAGGGCATTAGAACTACTCACCCCATCAAGGCTATGTGGGTAGCCCTTGGTTCTCTAAACTTTTCTGTTTCATTCATTCATTCATTCAGCAGGTTAGAGAACAAAGCCAGATGATGTTTTCTCTTGATCTTTGAAAATTCCACATTAGGCTGAATATGTAGAAACTTCCGTCATGTGTACTTATTGAGCTGTTACCTGGAGTTAGGGGAGCTAATTGGAGGGCACCTTCTATAAATAACAGCATCTGGTTGAAGTAACCCAGTGTGGTATTAAGAGGAAGAAAGAGAAAGAAAAAGCATATGATCCAACAGAAATGTACTCATCTGGATTTGCTTGTGGAAAAGCTTACTAACAGTGGCCTATTTTCCCACACCCTGGAGTTTAAGGGTAATGTCAAGAAGGGCATTAGAACTCTGATACCACCCCCATCCCCCAGTCTGCATCATAAATGTGATTTAGGGACTTTATTTCCAAGTTATTCATACGCTCTGATATTTCTTGTATTTTATTGTCAGATATGACACCTAGCATCTTGCTGTGGGAGTTAGTGTGCGATCTCTGGAAGAAGCCCAGAATCCAGGTTCTGTGTCCAGCGTGTAAGTTTTTCACAACAGACACAGCAGACAGAAAGTCAAGCGGGAAATTTATTTAAATCAACAAGAGCTATAGTGCACTTCTAGAGGCAGTGAGGAGTGGGTAAGTTTGAACATCTACGCCTGTCTTGCCCAATCAGCACATACTTGTGGGAAGTCATTCTGGTAATTTCTCCTGTCCCTACCCCAAAGATGCATGACCAATCAGTTTTTTCCCTTTTTTGCGTTCATTTCTGACCCTTGGACCACTGCAGGAAATAACTGTTTATTGGTGATTGTTGATCTCCCATTTACATGGCTATTCTTTGTTCCTTTGTCAGGCCTCTTGCCCCATCCCTCTAGGTTGTCCCATCAAATATATGAGCTATTGACCTGTGCAAGGAATTTCAAGTTGCAAATGTGTGCTGAGCACATAGGCAACACTTGCAGACACGCCTCAGTACATGTCTCTTGGTTCTACCTTCTAAGTGTTTCTCAGTAGGGTCATTTCTCACCTTTCAACTTTTTTTTTTAAGGAAAGGTACAGGCAGGAATGAAGGTGAGTAGGCAAACAGAAAGGAAGGAAGAGAGAAGAGGAGGAAGAGCTTTATTTATTTTCTTCATTTAGTTGTTCACTTGTGTCGTTCACCCTGGCCCCAGGTCTTGAACCCTGGACCTTGGGATGTATGTGGGACTGTTCCCTGGTGTACTAGACCCCTAAGCCCAGAGTGCACCCCTGTTATTGAAGATGGTCCAATTTGCAGAGGCTGAAAGGACCAGTATGGGGAATGGGCGGAGAGACCATTAAGGACACGTCCATGAGAGGCATGATGTTCCCTGTTTCTCTCACACATCCCTTTTAGTTCTGCACGTTGGATCATCGTAAGTCTAACTTGAAGAAAACTCCACGCTGTAGCTTCATGTTGGATGGATGTAATGTTTTAAATAGTTCTGCAGTTTCTTAGACCCTCCTCTAATGGAGCGGTGGGATTTCTGTTTCCTTCTCTTGGATTTGGGCCAAGCTTAGAGACTCACACTGGGGCTAGGTCAGGTAACAGCCTGCAACTTCCACCTGGTTCTCGGAGGAAAGCCAGGCACCTGAGACCACAGGTGTCCTGGTCAGCACAGTTGCTGAGTTTCCCGTGGGCAGCCAGCACGCATGCCAGCACGTGAGTGCGGCCTGGGCTGTGCAACCCAGAGAACGCTCATATGGCACGGACCCAGCCGGCGACTGACTGGGATAGCAGGAGAGGACACACACTGCCCAGGTGAGCCCTTCCAGAATTGCTGACCCATCACACTGGGAACAAATAAAATGATTGCGCTAACTGTGAAGTCGTGGAGTGATTTGTTACAGCAATAGCAGCCTGAGCAATGGGCCACGCACTCATTCCTCAGCCCGAAGCCACAAGGCAAAGCTTGCATGCGGCCCGCACTCCGTCCCCAAGCAAGAGAAGTGATACGGACACAGGACAACAGAGGGCAGATGAGTTTCTTCAGGAATAAGTGATTTTTCCATGAGGACAATCGAGGAGCCTGTGGCTTAGTGGTCACAGTCTTCACTTTTTTTTGTTCACTCCGAGCTCATCTCCCTACCTCCACTCCAATTTTTTTTTTAATTTTCTTTTGTTGATTTTGCTCCTAGTGAGCAGCCCCCATATTGGTCAGTCTGTCGGGATTATATAAAATTCAGGATTACAGGAGGCAGGAAAGGGGCAGTTACAAGGTAGAGTTACACTAATATTTTCTAGAAATACATTGAGAACTCAGAGAAAAAGGCTGCCACCTCTTTTCACACCACTTAGGCGGGAGTCAGATCTGACATGGTGCCGAGGCTCCTGGCCATTCACAAGCAAATGGCATTTGAATGAGGAAGGGAGCTGTAATGACAAAGCCAAGGTCTTTGCACAGGTCCTGCAGATTGGTGTGAGCCCTTCTTGAAGACAGGCTAAAGCTAAAGAAATTCTTGTCAGTGTCATTGATTGGCTGTTCAGGCTGAGCCCTTGAGGGTTTGATCCGGGCCCTGAAAAACAACTGACATGGAAAATGCCTGCTGCTTCTCTGCTTAACCCCACTCTGCCCTGGCTCTCCTGCCCTGTGGCCGTAGCTCATCTCTAAAAAATTCACTACAGTGCAGATGATCTTATTCAGGAATGCCTGATAAACTGTATTTTTATGTCTTGCTAGTGATGGAAGTAGAACATGGCTGAGTAACATAGGTTACTCAGAATTGGTCTCTGTACAAGCTCCACTCTGACATGAAGAACAAAGGACAGCCAAGAGCCCCAGAGACACCCCTATTCTAACGCTGTAGCCTTTCCTTAATCAAAGAAGCCATCTGCCACTCCCTGAGCCTCCACCCTTTCCCTCACCCAGAAATGGTCTGTCCCTATTCTCTAGAAGGATGTAGAAAGGGGAGTTATTTATCTTTACTTTTAGAGTAAGTAAGGATGAGTCATTCCTGCCTGCCAATGTGGAGACCCCCCCTCCTGTTTCCTCTGTACCCCAGATCCTCTTTCCATGCCTCAGCACAGGATATAAATGATTGGTCCACCCCAGTAACCTCAGAATTGACCATCATGTAAATTCTCCATATGTATGTTTTTATTGAATCTGGGCTTTCTCCCTGACTAATGTTGGTTTGTGCATTTTTCCAGCTTGTGAAGAACCTCAGAGAAATGGGGAGAATTTTCCTTTGACCCCATACTAGCCTTCTAGCACAGCTACGAGAAAGAAAGTGATGATATGTGGAAATACGCAGCATAGTTACTGCTGCATAAATTGTCTGCTTTCTGGAATGTGCAGCCCTGGGGAAGGGGTGGGGGTAGGGATATATACACATCCGATGCCAGTTGTGGATTTGAGAAGAGGGGCTTGCAATGTAGGGGTCAAAGGAATTCTCATTTCTCTGAAGTTCTTCATAGGCTGGATGAAGGAACTAATAACGTTAGTTGTGATTAGTAAGAGAAAATCCCAAATTTAATGACCTACATATGGAGAATTTACATGGCAGTCAATTCTGAGGGATCTGGGGCAGAGCCACGTTTATATCCTAACCTGAGGCCTGGAAAGGGGATCTGGGGTCTCAGGGTTCCAGAGAAGGAGGCTCCACATGGCAAGAGGGAACGACTCATCCTTACCCCGAAAGTAAAGACACATAGCTCCCCTTCCTGTATCCTTCTAGAAAATGGGGACAGGAGACCATTCCTGGATGAAGCCAGGGTGGAGGCCCAGGGGGAGCAGATGGCTTTGATGAAGGGAAGGGGTTTAGAAGAACTGGAGCTTCTCCTTCGCCTCTGGGACTGTCCTCCACTGTCCTTGGTTCTTCATGTCAGAGGGGGACATCCACAGAGACCAGTTCTGAGAGACTTGGGGTGCTCTCTCTTAGCCCCTCCCCTGACATTTTATCATCCACATGTGGAATAGTCTTTCCAAATATGTCAGTTGAGAAGGGTGGAGGGTCTGCGGATGCAGGCGTGTGCAATTCCAGTGTGCAATTCGCTGCTGCACCAGACTGCCTCCGGGCTTTTTAGTCTTGGTTTCCTGTTTTGATTGTAACTGAAATGGAATGGAAGCAGGTTCACCCTCAGTCACTTTCCCGTTTCTTGAAAAGGTGCAAATGTCGACGGGTACTCCTCTCAGGGTGGATATTTGCAGGACCTTGACTCCTTACATCTTTTGGTGGAGTCTCACTTACTAGCCTCTGATCCCGACTGGCTTCACACGACCCCAGCTCCTCAGTACTTAACTATGGTCGGAAACTCTCCTCTTCGTTGTTCACTAGTGGGAGTACTGACCTTGATCTCTGCTCAAACTGTAGGCTCCATGAAGAGAAAAGCTGTCGCCAGCAGGCCTGCTTATCTAGGAGGCTCCGGTGGCACAGTGTCCCCAGGATACTTTTAGGGGCTCACAAAAAAGTCTTCTTTTCAGTGTCTTCTAAAAGCAGAAGAGTAGCACCCTGGTGGCTCAGGCGTTAAGTCTGTGGCTGCGTGCAGACCATGGAAATTCCAAGGACTGAGGTTCAAGACCTGGGTTGGGGGCAGGGAGTATAATCAAAAGTAAATAAAATCAAATACAAGTGTTTCATCCTCTTCTTTTATTCCCTCCCTCCCTTTTTTCTTTTTTTCTAAAAATGCCTCTTCCTCCTTTCCCTCTCGTAAAAAAAATGATTAAAATATAAAAGCAAAAGAAAAAGTGAATGAATAAATAAGCACACCCTGGTGACCCAAGAGCTAAGCTGGTGGCTGAGGTGTGGGCTTTATCTGGGTTCAGAGACCCAGGGGCGGAGGTGGGGGGCCGTTTGGGGGCCGAAACAACCACATAAATAAAAACAAAAGTGCTTCTTCCTCTCCTCCCTCCCTCCTTCCTTCTTTCCTTCCCTAAAACTTTCCCTCAAAATATGCTTCTTCCCCCTCTCCCTTCTTTCATCTCTTTAAATAGAAAGCATGAATATAGAATGACGACTCTAATTTTGCTAGTAGGTATCAGGAGCGAAGGTTCCCTCTGCCAGGACGTGCAGGGATGACTGGGAGCTGATCTGCGCTGAAGGCACCGGTTGTTAAGCAGCGGGCTGGGCTGGGCGTGATCCGGCCACCAGGGAGCACACGGAGAGGGCGCCAGAGAGGTAGAGGCTCTCTGAGCCGCATGGGCTTCACAAGTAGTGAGTTCAGAAATGCTCACGTAGGTGGGCATGAACGCCTATGCCCACGGTCAGTCCAGACGCTGTCGCTGTTTCTGGGACTGGTCCAGTGTTGCTGCTGCTGCTGGTGATGGCACAGTCCGCCGCCGCTCACAGCGCCCTCCCGTCTGTCCATGGCGACCTAAGTCTGCAACTCCAGCAGAGTCCCCAGGGATCCGGGCACAGCCGTCTGTCCGCTGGGAGTTGCCCCACCAAGACGCGGATTCCGTGAGTGGTTCCCCTTCGGTGCCCTGGGGCCGTGGCAGCCAGAATCACATCTCCACCCTTGAGATCAAGGTGCACTGGTATGAACCCCACTTTTATGTCTCTTTTGCCTGCTACGCCCTTAGTCCTTACAGCTCAGTTTGAACTCCAGTGCCCCTAGCATCTTGCTCTGATAAAGCTCTCTTGTTCGGTTGTGCCCTTGAATCAGGCACAGCTTGTTCTTCCGGGGTTGCCTGTCCTTTCACCTGCTTCCTCTTGAGGCTTTATAATTGTGTACAGTTTTACAAATATAGCTTCACTCTTGTTCACACGTTTGCATCAGTAGACTAACCATAGGAGAGCCTATAGTATAATGGGAAACACTCCAGGAGCATCCCCCCACCCCCCAAAAAACCCAACTTGATGGAGTCCCTTGGAACCTTAGTCATTAAAAGGCCATTCAACAACATGGCGGGAACTAGTGGGCATGATGCTAAGTGAAATAAGCCAAAAGAAGAAACGTAGGCACCAGATTACCTCACTCATAGGTGGAATATGAATATTAATAAAACGAAGGAACAGATGAAGCAAAACCAACCCTTGGACTCTTGCAGACCCTGAGGTGACCGACAGAGAGTGGGGGTTGTGGGGAGAGGGGGCCGAGTGGTGACGAAGTCCACTGGACATCGGTGAAGAGGCTTGGTGATATGATGGAGGGCAGCGTGTGTTGGCATATATCTGAGGAATGGGGAGCCTGCACATATGAATTTAATGTGTAAAACAAAGTTACTGCAATGAAAAATATTTGAAAAAAAAAAGCCGTTTAAGACCTAGTCTCAGCTTCCCTGGTGCCTGAAGGGTTAAGAGTGGTGGGGGTGGGTGGACAGTCAATCCAAACAACTAAACAGATGGGTGGACATTTCTCTCTCCTGCCTACCTGCCTGCTTCCTTCCTCTAAACAAATAAATATTAAAAAAAAACTAAAAGCAAAGCCTAGTCTCATTCCAGGTTCCTTTGCTGTAGACAGTAGACTAGATAAATGACTTGGGGGACACAGATAAAAAGAAATCTTTGATTAGGCTAAGTGGTTCTGACCTACCCTATGGCCTGGGCAGGCACTGAAAGCTAGGCCTGACATAAAGGTGACCTTGCTTCATTTTCTTTTGTGAGGGAAAGGTACAGGCAGGAATGAAGGTGAGGAGGCAGGTAGGGAGAGAGAAGAAGCAGTAGCACTTATTTCAGTTAGTTGTTCACATTGATTGTTGCCCAGGCCCCAGTTCTTGAACCTAAGACCTTGGCATGTGCGTGGACTAGACCACTAGGCCCCCAGGGTACTCCCAAGCTTGTTTCATTTTAGTTCTAAAATTACCACCCAGATGAGTCTCACTTTCGCTATGTGAACATGTGGCATATGAGCAAGCAAGACTTGGTATGAGGAAGGCTGGTGCCTATGCAGTAAACATGGAATCTTCCCACGGGAACCAAAGGAAATATCCCTGGAGAGAAAAATATCAGCATTAGACACTGTCAGCAAGAGAAAACCTCAAATTTAATAGCATCCATATGGAGAATTCATGTGACAGTAAATTCTTAGGTGACTGGGGCTAAGAGGGATGGTTCACTCATCTTTGCTCTAAAAGTAAAGGTAAGTTTTTGCCTTGAGAATGAACTCCTTGTCTCACTTGTCCCATGTGATAACATGTCCTTGTTCAAGGAGCCTTTATTTGTGTTTTTAGCCAAGGCTCACCAAGGAACAGACCCACTGTGTTTCGTAACAGTTTGGGATAGATATTTGTCTATGCCAATGCAGGCATCAAATATAGTAGTCGATATGTTTTTATGGGGAGAGGGGCCCCCAGAAGTCACCCAGAACTGTACTTGACTCAGCGAGCACTATCACATGACTGAGCTGAGACAGTTATTCAAACAAAACAGATTTAGAGTCAAGCTCAGGAGATGTTGGACACATAGTTTTGTCTTTGCAGGTCTTGCATTTCTAATGATGAATTCTAATTTCAAATTTCAATCTAGATTGGAGAAAATGCCCAAAGACCTGGAATCCACCCTGGGTTCCTGTTTGGGTTTTGTAAAACTGTTACCGCAGCAACGAGTGGCCCTAAGTTCTTGTCTCCAACGTGAGAATTCAGAATGCCAGTCAAGAGAAGTCAAGTCAAGAAAGAATCTAACAGGTGACAGGAAAGTACATTGGGGAGGGTTCTGAACAGGGATTTTGGTTACTCCCAGATGTGGAGTGTGAAGCTTGCCACCCCACTCTGGGGCAGGATTATACCCCCTCTTCTTGTCTCAGGGGCCCATCTGATGGGCTGTTTCAAGGCTGCCCCTCAGATGCTTTGCTGCACAGTCAACAGTTTCAAAGTCGCCCTTCCTCAAAGCTCCCCTTTCGCATTTCTTGGCCCCTGGAGTTTCTTTCTGTCTCTTGCTTACAGAGTTCTTTCATGCTGACAAGGCTGTCACCATTTTGTCAGTTACTCATGTGTGTCCTTTGTCTGCCTGCCTCGAGTCCACCTGCCTGTCCTGACAAAACTAACTTGTCTGTGTGATTCACAAAAATTATAAGAATGTTCTCCATAGACCAGACCAGACTTATTGCTGAAGTGGAAACTCATTTTTTTTTCTGCTGTTGTTAAAAATGGAAATGTGTTGTTCTTTCTAAACATGCTTTTCATTTATCTCAAAGCTGCCTACTATTTCTTCATGGTTAATTCCGGTTCCTCAAGTTTTCATTTAAGCCCTTTATTTATACTTGTCTGGGAACCTAGGTGGACCTCAGTGAATTCTAGAACTCCGTGCTGGAAGGTGAGGGGGCCCACAGTGTTATGTTTCAAGTTCACATAGCAGAACATTCATGTAGGTTGTTTCAAAGAATGTACAGAATAATATCTTGGAACTGAGGATGATACTGTGGAAAAATTAACAAAATTATTTTTCATTGTTACAGACGATGGTTTTCTTTTGTCCGTGTTAGGTTCGTCGCGGTTAAGAAGAGAAAGCCCAGTGAATAGGCAATTTATTAGGACACCTGAATTCTGGCGGACTGAGGCCAAAATGGCATCAGCATCAAGGGAGAGTTATTGCTGGTTTTTACCTGCAAGGGCGGCTTGGAAGCAGGAGCCAGGATATTTCATGTAGCTTGCTGGCACAACATGATTAAGCTCTGGCTTCAGTACGACCTGCGGGTACTAAATAGAAAAGTTGTAAAACAGCTCTGCAGTCAATTCCGACAGTATCTCTCGTCTTTATGGTCACCAGAATGTTCCATCATGCCCTGGAAGGTCAAACAGCCCATGAGCATGAGTTCCTATCAACACATTACCTTATGAACCTTAGAATAGGCATCGTACTTTGGGGGAAGGGTGAGGTAGTGTAGGGGTGCATTCCCTGGTGCCTCCAGGCCTGGACTTGAATCCCAGCTCTGCCACTCACTGGCTGTGTGATCTTGAGTAAGTTACAACACCTCTCTGAGCCTTAGTTTCCTTATTGAAGAGAAAGTTATACTATTTCAAACATGGTGAAGGATGTTAGAGCCAGATTAGTTAAGCCACATAACAGTGCTTAGTGTATGTTTTGTAGATTCAAAATTTGACTTAGTAAACCTTAGTAAATTAAACCTCCTCTCTCTGAAAATGGACAAATTTTATACTACTCAGGGAAGCAATATTTAGATGGAGACCAACACTATTTTCAAGTTCTCCTAAAATCTATATATTGTCATTTAAAAATTCCTTCTGCTTCTTAGTGTATTACCAAAGATCAGTTAAGTCAAGGTTTCTAGCAGACTCCGCAAGAAGACCCAGATAAAACAGGATGCATTCTCATCGGGATACACATTTTAAAAGAAGATTTAAAATGATTATTTCTACAACGTATGTTTGATGGATCTTTTTCACATTAGAAAGTTTTATATTTTGATTTTATGATATTTTCACAAGTTTCAATAGTCCTAAGTATGAATGATATGGGGTTTCTAACTTAGCTCCAAGACTTAAAACTATTATGGCATCATTTGACTCATTCACGTAATTTTAAATTTATAAATATTTAAACTAACATATTTAAAGCTTCTACTTTTACTTCGGATAAATTAAAAAACTGAAACGTAACCACCACCTCTCTTAAGACATAAAAGTTTCCTTCTATCTCCACACAAGTCCTCTCTCCAATATCCAACCTTCTTTAGTGCTACTAATACTAATTGATAATTAGAGAAAAGAACAACTTCTATCTCAGTTTTCAATGATTTGACAGTAACTTTCTTCACAAGTGAAGACTATTTCATTGACGCTTTGTCTTTAAAATAATTATCTTTCTTTTTAAAATAGAAAATATAGTACAGGAAAAAGTTCTTCAAGACAAATGCTTTTGATATATTTGTTAACATTTTAGTATCATTTAAAAAAAAAGTCCATTCATCTGGGACACACATAAGACCATTGAATTCTCCTCGATCCTCCATTATCAGTAATTGAGAATGTTGTCAACTGCATTTTTCTTAACTTTTAATTTAGATGCAATTCTAGACTTACAGAAAGTTGTAAGGATAGGACAAAGAATTCTACCCTGCCCAGTTCTCCAAGTGTTAATATTGTATCACATGTAATGAACACTCTGAGACTATAAATATCCTATGAGTCTTCATATTTTCACCCCTAGTTTGAGCATCTATTGGTGAGTTTTTGATGATTTTCTTGATATTCACCAAGATTGGTGATTTTCCAATTCCAACATTGCTTCTACATTTATTCACTGCTTTCTTCTGTATGGACTCTTTTCCTTTCACCTCATCTGTCTGCTTATTTATCAATCAATCCAGATAGTCATGAATTCCAGTCAATCAACCATAAACATTTATGAATCCTTACTTTACTTAATTAGGTTACAATTCTTGGCTATCATTATTTTTGCTGAATTCTTCAGATTTGCCAGTGACCCTTGTATTCTTGACATGTCATGATTATTTTTGAACACTTTTGACTCCTTGGAACAAGACATTCCAGACTTTTCTTGTACTCTATTTGTGTCGGCCTTGGTAGCTGCCATTCCTCCAAATAATTTTAGTTCTTTGTGATATTGAGAAAGAATATCTGAGTTTTAGGTGGGCTTGCTGCTTCTGGGGTATTGTTGCTTTAAAATTATTTATTTAGAGGAAGGAAGCAGGCAGGAAGGGAGAGGAGGAAAAAGCATCTAGCCATTCGTTTAGTTGTTCATGTTTGTTATTTCCCCTGGACCCAGGTCACTGACTTGGGTCCCTGGACATTATGTGCACTAGGCCGTGTGGACACATGGACTTAACCACTCAGCTATCATGACATGCAGGTGTCATTGCTTTCAGTCCTTTTTAGTGAAGAGAGCTTAGGAAATAGATATGTCTATACACACATGTGTATACATACACCCATGTATGCATACATCCCTGACTAAACACATCTTTATCTATTCCTGTACGTATACATGTGTTCTTAATGGTAACTCCAATTCCAGCCAACACCACTGGGTTCATTCTATCACCAACTCTTTCTGTATTTGTAACTCCCTTCTGCAACTGTGAGTAACCTCACTCCCATTATTCATAATATATTTATGTAATTGCTAAATCCTGGAATATCTAGGAAATACTTTTAGAATTTCTGATCCACATTGATGAAGAAAAGAAGAGGGTAGGTAAAAGAAGATGTTGTCCAAGTTTCCAAATTTGATTTCAGTATTTAAGAGTCTCTCTCTCCACACACACACACACACACACACACATCCTACTGGCTCCATTTCTTTGGAGAACCCTGACTAATGCAGATTTGAAAAATTAACTTGGACCCCAGTGTTGGAACTGTACCAACAGCCATATTTAGAGAAGTGCATTCCCCAGTCCCTCTCTCTCTAATCTTTCCAGTCCGGTTCGCTCCTCCACGGGAAAATAATCTGATCGTGTCTGCTTCAGGCTCCTTCTGCACAACGAACAAATACACTCACACTTTCTGTTTCTCTCTTTTTCTTATACGAAGGTAGCATACTCTATAGAGACTCTTTGCACCTTCTGGAAACCAGAGTAGACAAAGCCACTTCTGGGACCCCCTCTTCTTGATTTAGAAGAAACTTGCACAGTGGAAGTCAGAACAAACCTGGTCTTATTCTATGTCAGAATGTGCAGACTTGCATAAGCAGACACCCTACCCCATCTGCCAGGTAGATGCTGTAGGAGAGAAACCTCTCTGAGAATTCGCTGAAGTTCTGTAACCTTCCTCAGTGTTCAGATGACACTTCGACCACCCTACACGTGCCTCTCTTGATGTTGATAATATTCAAATCGGACTGCTTACTCAGGATCTTTATTAGAAAAGCCCACCAAGGGCTGTGAGTGTGGGCAGTCTACACAGGGTGATTTGTCCGTACCTGGCTTCGAATCCTCAGGTTAACTTGCAACTCCTTAATAAATTTCGTAATTTCTGGAATCTTTTTTTTTCCAGTTATCACCACTCACACAGGTACCCAGAGGGTCTCTTGTTTGGATTCTGTCACCACTGCTTTCACAGTCATGTGGAGACTGCACACTTGTCCAACAATTGGCATCGCTAACAGTGCGGCAGTGATGATGCTGTGCTGCTGTCCTTCTCTGCTGCTGGGGAAGGATCTTCAGGTGGACTTGTTAGAAGTGGAATTGCTGTATCAAAGCTAAACCATTTCTGACTTTGTCAGATCTTACCACGTTACCCTGCAAAGTGCTGAACCAGTTTGTATTCCCAGAGCAAAGGATCTTGTCGCACCGTTTATTTTTTGTAATCAAGAGGTGAGAAATTTTTATTTCTAGTATTTATTTCAAATTCTAATTTGCATTTCTCAAGTTGAACATTTTTTTCCATATGTATAAGGGCCATTTAAAAATGTGTGTGTGTAAGAATTTCACTATTTTACCTTTTGCTTGCTTTCTGATGAGGTGTTTTGATCCTGCGCTCCTTAGTTCTGACGGGTTCTTTATATTTTAGGGAAATAGCCCTCTGTCTATGGCATGTGTTGGAAGTCTTTTTCTTTTCTCCCAGTTTTTCTGTTTTTTTTTTTGTTTTTGTTTTTGTTTTTTTTTTAGGAAAGGTGCAGGCAGGAATGACAGTAAGTAGGCAGGCAGGAAGAGAGGAGGAAGAAGCATTTTATTCTATTATTTAGATGTTCATCTTGTTTGTTCATGTTGGCTCCAGGACACAAACTCCGGTTCCTGGGACATGTGTGGATAGTGCCTGGTCAGCAGCAGCAGACCCACCTGCTACTTCACCAGGGTGTGCCAACCCCATGTTTTCATTTGTCTTTTGTCTTTTGGTTCTATTTTTCCCCTACCATAAAACCAAAATTTTTTCTATGTAGTCAAATATATCCATTTTTTTCATTGTTGATTCTAGCTTCTATTAGAAAACTCTTTTTCAATGCGCAGGTTAAAGAGGAACTGATACAAGTTTTCTAGCAGTAATTCCTTTTTTCCCTCCAAGTTCTTCCTCCCTCCCTACCTCCCCTCCTTCCTCTCTCCTTCCTTTCTTCTTTCCTTCCTTCCTTCTTCCCTCCTCCTTCCCTTCTTCCTTCCTTCCTTCCCTCCCTTCCTCCTTCCCTTCTTCTTTCCTTCCTTCTCCCTTCCTCTCTTTCTTCCTCCCTCCCCTTCTCCTTTCCTCCTTCCTTCCAAGTTTCATTTCTTTTCTTTTGTTTCTTTTCACTTTCTTTCTTACTTTTTTTCTTTTTTCTTTCTTTCTTTCCTTTTTCCACTTACACCCCCAATTCCTGTGGTATATATTCTCATATGTGGTGGAAGGTATGGATCAAATTTTATCTTTTTCCCATGGGAAATCATTGTCCCAGTACCAGTTATTTAAAAGCCCACCTTTGCCTTGTAGATTTCAGGTACCAGCTTTATCATTAAGCTCCAGGCTGACTTGCATCTATCTCTGCACTTGTCATGCTGTGCTGGGGGTCTGTTTCTCCTCCACTGGGCTACACTGTACTGTGTGGGGTAGAAGGGAAAGTCTTTCTGTCTCTCTTTGGGGTCTTCTAGGCTGGAAAACTATCAAAGAAACAGTTGATAAGAGAAGAAAGCAGAAAGAAGTGTTAATAATAGCATGCACACCTGTATACATAAGGGAAGCCTAGTAGAATTGCGCAGTTTCCACCCTAAACAACTTCAGCCAGAGACAAAGGATGGTGGACTGGGAGTGAGTTAGGAAAGGCACAGTATAGGAGAACATAGAATGGGAAAGGGGGTGCTCCCTGGTGGAGCAGCAGTTGGGTCAGTCACCTCCTACAGATGCAAGCCACATACTCTTGGGTTCAAGTTCCGGTTCTGTGGACACAACCATTGTAAACAACTAAAATGAAAATAAAATTAAAAAATGCTTCTTCCTCCTCTCTCTCCCTGCCTGCCTGCCTACTCGCCTTCATTCCTGAGAGAGAGAGAGAGACAGACAGAGAGAGAGAGAGAGAGAGAGAGAGAGAGAGAGAGAGAGAGAGAGAGAGAGAGAGAGAGAGAGAGAGAGAGAGAGAGAGAGAGAGAGAGAGAGAGAGAGAGAGAGAGAGAGAGAGAGAGAGAGAGAGAGAGAGACAGAGAGAGAGAGAGAGAGAGACAGAGAGAGAGAGGTGGTGGGGAGGACTTGGGTGTCAGGGAGAGAGAAAGGGGGGTCTTCATGTGGCAAAGAGAGATGATTCCTCTTTATCTGGAAAGTGCAGAGAGATTTGTTAGATAGAGAGGACTGTTCATAGATAAACTAACTTCTGAATTAAAATCTGCCCAAATTACATTCTTCTAAGGGTTAAGGGAACAATGGCCATTTCTTGATGAGGGGGAAGGTGGAGAGGCCTAGGGGTGGTGATGGCTCAACAATGACAGGAAAGACGAATGTCTGGACCGTCTCCTGCGCCTGAGTTCGCCATTGTTCTCATCTTCAGATCAGAGTGGGACTCCACAGGGAATCAGTTCTGGACAGTTGGGCTGATCTGTTTTGAGCCTCTTTACCTGCTAAGTCTTCATCAGTACAGACATCAGGGGCACAGTTAGAGTGATTTATATAAAGATTTTTTTCTGCCATATTTCACCCACGAGTCATACGAATGGATAACTGAAAAGGAAGAAATATGTATTTTAATAAAGTGTTATTGTAAATCTTCAAATTTAATTATTATAAAAAGAAAGTCAACCCCAATTATACAACAAAGTGTCACTTGTGTCTGGAATATGAGATGTTCTTTCTCATGGCTCCTTAGGAATTTTTAGGAAAACTTTGACCATTGTTTACTGATATCACACAGACTAAATTTATATGAGTTTGAACCATTCAAAGTGATTAGATAATGGGTAGAAAGAAATCTTCATATATGTTTCAGATTTCCAGAAGGCAGTAGATTAAAGAAGTTTTTAAAAATGTAATATTTTATGTGTTAAAAATGTATTAACTAAAGATAGTATACAATTAAGCACCTAACTGTGTTGAAAATGTAATTGCACACTTAGGAAAATTCTCCCTGGTTGTGAAGTTGTTTCTCTACTCCTGTAATCATTTCAATTGCTCTTTAATTTCCCTATTGAAACTATTTATCTGCATCCTAATGAATGCAGTGGAAGTTTTAATGAAATACACAGTCTTGGATTTATTTACACCTATTGCTTGTCTCCAAACCAAGTCATTTAGAGGGGCAATTATGTCTCAGAAAATAAAATACCATCACAGCAGTGTTCGTATCTACTGCTTAGAAATAAAATACTGACAGGAACATGAGAGGAAGTGTTACTTCTAGTAAGTCTTGAGACAGAGTGATCCCCCCACCCCCCACGCTTTTTTTTTCTTCTGATATCAGGGGTCTTGCTAGAATTAATTCAACGAAAAAAATCACATCTCAATATATTCTAGGAATCACTGGTGAAATGAAGGAAGGAATATTGGGTTACTGATTAGCGCCAACTGACGATTTTAAAAAAAGGTCAAAAGGCTCCTTGAATAACCAGAATATCAAAGAGAGTAAATATTGATTCATTTATTTGTTTATTCAAATAACCTCTTCACAGTTCTAGATTCTGGCACTAATTTAAACAAGACACTAGGGATACAGTAATGAACAAAATAGATTAAACTCTGCTCTCCTCAACATTATCTAACACTGTGATGGAACGAAACAGAGAGATAATTAGCTGAAACTTTGGTATCTATAATATATTGGACCTTAATCAAAATTCTAGGGTGTTTGGGCAATATAGTGTTTAGTGGGATGGAAAAGTCCATCTTCCTGGAAAGCTGTCATTAATTAGAAGTTGCTCCTCAGTTGTGTTGACAGGAGAGCACTGAGTAACACATCAAGATGACTGGTGAAAGGGTACGTTGGATTGGTTGCTGAAGGTTCCCTAGAGATCATGTTAGCAGTCTTAAGGGTTATCAAAGAGGACTGGGCAAAATTGTGGAAAAAGTCAACAGCTGAGACAGGTCAACTTCTGAGGCTGAGAAGTCGAATACTAGTCAGTCATGTGAGGAGCAGTACCTTAGGACAGTGAGACCAGCAATGAAAAAGTCATGGTGGTATGAAGTGGCATGAGTTTGTGCCTGGAAGCCTCAGCCATCTCATGACTCGTGCATTGGGTGAGCAGTGGTGAGAGAGGAAAGCAGGAACCAGGTGGCAGAGGGTCTGGCCTGCCGCTCCAGGAGACTAGAATTTTAAGGCACTGAGCATTGTTAGAGAGCTTTAAAAAAAGAGAAGGACAAGGTAAGATGTACATTGCACCCAAAGTAGCAGATTAGGATGGATGGGAATGTGTGACCTGTGTTGTCTGAGAATAATGTAACAAATGACTGTCTAACCAACTTTATAGACATTACGTAGTCATTACTAGGAAATGTTAAGAATCTATTATTATAGAAATGATATAAATGACACTACTTAGTTTAGTTCAAAGAAGGCTACAATCAGGTAGCATTTAATTTGTTTAAGGAAAGGTGAGGGCAGGAATGAGAGAGAGAGAGTTGGCAGGCAGTCGGGAAGAGAGAGGAGGAAGTACTTTCTTTTTTATTTAGTGGTTCACATTGGTTGTCCGCTCCCAGCCCTGGGTCTTGAACCTGGGGTTTGGAATGCATGTGGGACTGCTGTCAGGTGTACTAAACTGCTAGGCCACCAGGGTGCGCCCACAGCATTCATTTTTATAGTAACTCCTCCATGCAGTTACAAAGGTCAACTCTGCCCTGTAAGAAGCTGTGCATTTCCTGCAGCTGGAGTTTCCTGGTACCAAGTCCGCTGTGCTTATCCTCTTGTCCAAATGAGCACACAGGCACTTTGTAAAGAATCGGATTGGTCTAATATATATTCCATTGATTATTTTGTCAGCACATGGCAAGTTTACTAAGAGAAACAGAGAGCCAGAGACATCTGTGTGGGTAGGAGAGCTACCATGTCATTGATTCTTTTACATTTATTTAGTATATTCTCCACAGATTTATGTAAATTGAGTTTAAAAAGTCAAATATGTCTACACACTATGCCTTTCCCACCTCTGGTGCCTGCTCTCTAGAAAGAACTATGTTCAACTTCGTTAGACGTTTCTTCAATTTCTCTGTATGTCTCTAGAGATCATGTTTACATTGGTTTTTCAGTTCCACATATCGTCTATGTACCGTGTCGTGGTAAACAGCAAGAACACTGCAGTCTGACCTCCTGGGTTCAAACACAGCTTCTGCTGTGTACTTAGCTAGGTGACCTTGAGCATGGTGCTTAGGCTCTTTGTGTCTCGGTTTTGCCATCATAAGAGGGAATAATCATAGTATCCAATAATTTGATTTATATGAAAAATAAATATGTCATCATCTAAGTGATGCTTGGAAGTATTGCCTATGTTAGTTTTTATTGTTATCATATTATTATTATCATTAACTTCCTGTTATGGTAGACAAGAGTTCTGCTCTGGTCTCACAGTCCCTCATGGCTACACCACATACACACACACACTCACACACACTCTCACACACACACCTCTCCCCAAATTCCCAATGTAATTATGTGGATAAATCAATATTGATATTTATACTATTATATCTATATTATTACTTTCACGTGACTATAGTACCTTACTTGTCCTATTAGTTTTTCCTTGAAGTTATAAGCGTATACTTTTTTTCACCTGATTTCATAATGGCACACATGGAAACACTCACATTTGTAAGAATCACTGTGGTAAATGGAAGTGACCACCAGAGGCAGCAGGCTGTGTGCCTGCAGTCGGCTAAGTCTTTTCTCACTATATTCCCATAACACTATGGGGAATTGTGCAATTTGTCTTTCTTGGTGACATCCTTGCTGAGAGTCCTCTATCATCTTGAATTTGGATTGTTTGCCCTCCAGGTCCGCTGTACGTCTGTCCTGCTTCTCCTTTCACCATTGCCCAAGGAATTCCCTTTGCCTCTCTTGAGTTGGACTGTCTGTTTCTTGGATCATTTTCCTGCCTTCCCTCCTTTCTTTGTTTTTGCTTGTTTACGTCCTCATTTTAGTGGAACGCCATCTCCGAGTTTCTTTAAAAAGAATGCATGGAAGGTGGTTACTTTTCTAGTCTTTGTGTATCAGTTAAGAATATTTCCAGTTACATTTAACAGTATACCTGACTATTAGCAATTTAAGTAAATAAAGATGTGTACCCCCCTGCCCCCCTTCCACACATACTCATTAATAAAATCCCAAGGTAGGTAGTTTGAATGCTTAGAGCCCAGACTCTCACTGCCTTGTCCTTCACCGTTCTCAGCATGTTGGAACGTCAGTTTTCTAACTTGCCAGCTCATGATAAAGGAAGCCCAGCGTGATATACGTAAGAAACGGTACAGGTACATAAAGCTTTCTCTTCATAAACTTCTGGTTTGTTTGATTTTTGTTTGGTTAAAAAATGTGCCCTTCCAGACATATTTAACAGCTTTCTGCTTGCAGCATATTGAACAGAACTGAGTTACTGTCCACCCCAGTTACAAGAAGACCAGGAGGGACGTCCCACTCTGAAATCAAAGATTCTTCAGCCACTACCTGAACAGAAAATTACAGTCCTGTCAGCAGGAAGAAAGGAGTTAAATGGTTACTGAGGGGACAAATGATAGTATCCATCTCACCTTGAACATCTGAAATTGTCTTTACTCTATCCTAATCCTTGAATGATATTTGAATGACTGGCAGCATTTGCATTTATATATACATATGTGCATGTATATATATATATATATATATATATATATATAGTATGTGTATAGTATAGTATAGTATAGTATAGTATAGTGTAGTATGTATATATATATGTATTAAAGGAATTTCTGCATTCCCTTTTAGGTCCTTCTGGTGAGAAGATGAATGTCATTCTGATTCTCTTTAACGTTTTCGTTTTTTTTGCATATTTACTTGTTTTACTCTCTTAAAAAATTTATGAATCCTAATGTGTGGGATAAATATGTGGCTACTAATGATATAAGCTATTACAGTATAGTTCTTGAACTGATAAAAATATTCATGTATTTATATCTTAATCTTCATAAACAGTATAAAATCACTTATATTATTTTAATCTATTATTTAAAAAATAGATTATCTTTATAATAGAACCTCTCAAATCCTGGTAAATTGTTGCTGTTCTTATAATTCAATCAATTCTTCTTTTATATATTTTGAAATGATGCTACTAACTACATATAGATGTATTATTGTTGTAAATTTCTTGTAATGTTCTTGCTTTAATTATCTTACAAAGTAATGATTTTTCCCTAGAAAAATATTTACAAATACTGATGATTTCACTCATATGGAATATAAAGTAATGAACAGACATGACAAAACAAAAACTAACCCTTGAACATTGACAACTAAATTTATCAGAGGGATACAGATGAGAGGGTGGGAGCAAAGCATTGTGGGATTCGGTGACTAATGAGGGATGGTTATTAGAAATGTGTGGAGGGTGTGGTGTGTTATCTCCTATTTGATGACGAGTGAACCTGCACACTGAGAACACATTATTTTGTAAATCCAAGTTATCTCAATTAGTAAAAAGATACAGAATTGTTTTTTCAAGAATATTTTATTTATCCTTGATACTTTGAAATTTCCAAGTGAAGGTCTTTTATTTATTATCCAGGACACTGAATTGGCCCCTATAACTTGGAAACTTATGTCATTCAATTCTGGGCAAGTTTCCTGAAATTTTTCCTTCAGAATTGACTCTCAGAAATTTTTTCTGTTACTTTTGGAACTTCTGTTTTTTCAGGTGGGGATGTCTTGGACCAGCCCTCTAACTTTGTATTCTTTCTCTCCTGTTTTCCACCTCTTTGTCATTGATCCAACTTGCCAGACGTTCCTCTCAATTTTATCTTATAAACTTTCTATTGAAGATTTTAGCTTGTAGGTTTATAATTTTTAAGAGCTCTATTTTGCCCTCTGAATTTTAAAAATAGCACCCTATTCCAGTTTGATGGACACAAAATCTGTTATCTTTCTGCAGGTATTAAAGAAAGTTTATCTCTGGGGAGTCTTGGCTTCTCTTTAGTCCCCACCTCTCTTTATTCCTCTTCATCTTGGTCCTTCTTTCATGGTAGATGCTTTCCTGAAGTGTCTGAGAGATTCCTAGTGGCTGCTCTTATTTACCAACAAAGCACAAAGTTGACGTCAGTGCTCTGGGATCACAACTGGGGCTTGTCTGTGGGAAAAAAGTTAGGCTGTTTCCCTGGGGATCCCGTAGCAGTCCTGACCTTCTGTCTCTTCAGAGGGATTCACCAGTTTCCACTGAGTAGAATTATCTAATTATTGCCCAGGGGTAGAAGATGCAGTTTTCTGGCTGCTTAGTCAGGGGAGTGGAGGGTAAGTATTTTATCTTTCTGGAAGTAGAAACTTACTGAATCCCTGTTTCCAGTATCCTGGCATAGGATAGAGGCCGTTGTTTCTCATCCAGACTCTGTCATTTCTGTTATCTTTAGTCTCACTTGTCTCCCATCTTTACACTTACCTGTACCTTTCATTCCCGGATCGTTCAGGGTTCTGAGGCCCAAATCAAGTTGACTTTCGTTTTTCTCCAACTACCAGCAAGGTTTCAGCTTTCTCTGGTCAGTTACCGACTAGCCATATGCTTTTCAGCTTCCAAATTTTATTGTGGTCATCAGTTCTCCTTGTCCTTTTATATTGGGGAATTTAAACCTTATTTTATGAAAATCTTATTTTTTTAAATGTTAGAAGAAAATTTCCAGGAGAAGTGGAGGAGAATGAATGATTGCTTTATTATATTCAACCAGAAGACTCACCATTCTTTATAAATACATGTGTCTCTCTCTTTATATGCCCATATACATATAGATAAATGTTGGTACCACTTTATTAAATATATACAATTTCAATAATGCATTTCACTGGAGAAGAGATAGAAAACTCTTAGTAAGAAGTTACTATGCACAAGATACTGAGTTCTAAAATTTTAAAACGTGTAGATAAATGCAGTTTCATCTCTTTATCTTTAATCTGTAGTTCTCCCCATATTGATTCCCTGATTGTCATCTTTAAAAGCTTTAATATTGCATTCCAATTCACCATGTTTTATAAAAGCAAATTAGGAAATATCCACCTTTAAAGAATAAATTATTACACACTGGGGCTAGGGATGGGAAAGGGCACAGAATGTTGATTTTATTGCATTTTGGTTTTGAATTCAATGCTTTCATTTTAACATGAGAGAGAGGCCTATTTATGATGGTGCTGGCTTTAGTACTCTGTATTTTTGTTATTTGTTTCTTCCTTAAAAAAATTTTTTTAAGAGGCAGGCAGGCAGCAGGCAGGAAGGAAGAGGAGGAAGAAGCATTTTGTTTATTTAATTGTTCATTTTACTTGTACCCCCGAGTCCTGTGCCTGGAACCTGGGTCCTTGGGCTGTGTGTGGACTCCACCCCAGGCCCGGGCTTAGCGCCAGGGTGAAACTCTATGTTGCTTTCTTTTTGCATTTGTGCATTTTCTCTATTTGATTTTAGGCAGTTTATTTAAATATATGAATCAGAGCAAAACTTAATCTGTCTGTTCAAAATATAGGTGCTATCAGTATATAATTTTAATTCATTTGAGACCAAGCCTGTCTGGATCGAATTTTATGCCCTCCTCTCCCCCCACCCCTACCCCACTGCTACTGTTTCATCTTCCCAGTGGCCTGGCATTACTGCTTCTCTGGTGTGAGTCCAGGCTGAGTCATCTGCAGGCAGAGACGTGGAGGAAGAAGACGAGGAGGATTGCTAACAAGCACTGTGTACTTAATCTTTTCTAATAACAGTGCTAAGGATTTTTTGTTTTTTGATTTGTTTCATTTTTATTGCAGTAATATTGCTTTACAAATGAAAACGAACTCATATGTAGGTTCCCCATATGTGCAGCTTCCCCATTCCTCAGATATATGCCAACACATGCTATCCTCCACCAAATCGCCAAGCGTTCTTCACCACCGTCCAGTGGGCTCTGCTACCACTTGACCTTCCCACTCCTGTCCCATTCCCTGTTGGTAGCCCCTGGTCTATTGCAAATGTCCAAGGGTGGGCTTTATCTCATCTGTCCCTTTGTCTTTTCTATTCAATCACATTTCACCTGTGAATGAGATCATCTGGTCTCTATCTTCTTTTGACTTGTTTCACTTAGCATCATCCCCTCTAGATCCATCCATGTTGATTTAAATGACTGGTTTTCATCCCTTCTAAGGGCTGTGGAGTAGTCCATTGTGTATATGGACCATATCTTCTCTAGCCATTCATCTGATGTTGGGCACTTAGGTAGTTTCCAATTCTTAGCTCTTGTGACTAGGGCTGTAATATACATGGGGGTGCCTGAATCTCTGTGAATTAGTGTTTTTGTATCTTTCGGGTAAATACCCAGAAGTGGGATGGTGGGATCATCTGGGATTTCCATCTTCAACTTTTTGAGGAATCCTCATCCTGTTTTTCCATAGGGGTTGCACCACTTTGCACTCCCATCAACAGTGTAAAAGTGTTCCCTTTTCTCCACATCCTCACCAGCATTTGTTGTCTCCAGACTTTTGGATACTAGCCAGTCTAAGCTGATATCTCATTGTTGTTTTGATAACTGCTAACTTTTTTACCTGGATTATTTGATTTGATTCTTTCAAGACATTTCTGGAGTAGTAACTATTTTAATTCTTATTTTACAGATGATGAGATGTTCCTCAAATTCCATATTTTTGTTTGTTTGTTTGCTTGTTTTGCTTCTAATACACATCCTTGGTGTGTCCTTGTTTTGCTAATAGTTTAAACCAGCCATGTGCATCGCAAGGTCTCGGTTCACGACCCAGGGCTGGGGAGACAAACAGTAATGGATGACTAAGTAAAACTAAATAACAACATGCTTCTTCCTCCTTACATTTTCTGCCTGCTTGCCTTCATTCCACTCTGTATCTTTCCTTTAAAATTAAATCAATAAGTCGATAAATCAATAAATCACATCTTCTTTCTGCTGGTACAGACAGACATTCAGGGATCCAGAGGAGACCCTTAGGAAGTGCTGAGAAATACAGAATAAGGTAGAAGTCATGGACTTTCACCCCAGGCTGATCGGGGTTTGAACACCAGCGCTGGCATTCATTAGCTGTGTTAACACCTGGAAGTTGTGCAGATATAATGGGCATGTTTTGCTTGCTTGACCTGTAAAATGAGCACAGTAGTACTGTGTGTGTAAAGATGAAGGTATGTAAAGTGGTTTCTCTGGTATTCTTAATTGATTATAAATATTAGTTCCATTTTTCTCCTGCCCTTCAATTAGAAATGATCGGGATGAAATGGAGCCAGATTTGCTTTGGGGTGGTGGGTGGAGAAGAGAAAGCCATGTGGGATGTGTCCCATGAGACAAAGTTAATTTTGGGGTGGACAGTTGTGGCGTATGACCTGATCCCATCCCAAATTCCTGGCTCATGGCCTACAAAGGACATAGTGTATGTTTTACAGAAGCAGACACTGGGCAGTGCCACATAATTGTTCTCTGACCCAGCCCTGGAGTATTAACAGTGAAAGAAGAAACCTATAGAATCTGCATGAGCAGGGTTGGGGAGTCGGTGCAGCCCTATCTCTAAGAGTGGACAAGAGTGCTCTGTACTCATGGGCCAGGGAGAGAGCTGCTGGACAAGAATCCCTAGGTAGGCTCCGGGTGAGTCTGGAACTCATGAACTTTCCTCGCGGGGATCTTCAATGAGTTCCGTTTTGAGTCATTCATTCATTCAACACTGTATTAACATGTATTCACTGAACGTTGTGGGCATGGGAGTGTTGGGGTGGGCAAGAGCAGGGGATGTTGAGCTGACCACCTAGAATGGACTCTCCCTTAGGAGCTGTGTGGTCTCAGACCAGTTATTTAACCTTTGGTTTTGGGTTTCTTTATCTGTAAGTTGGGCAAATAATTAAAGTGTTATAGTAAAGGTGAAATGATTAATGATTAATCACATGCACAGTGTAGTTGAGCGCTGCCCGCACATATTCAATACCCAGAAAACTGTGGCCATTTTGATGAGCTGTACTGAACCAGAGGATCAGAAACACAAATGTCTAGTGGACAAGACCACAGCCTCTGACTGAGCAAAATGCACAAACCTCTCAAGGACCCAGGTTGATGACCAATGGCTGGGGAACCACCAAGATAAAAACTAAACAAACGCTTCTTCCTCCTCTCTCTTCTAGCCTGCTGCCTACTCGCCTTCATTCCTGCCTACATCTTGTCTTTTAATAAAAAAGAATAGGGGCACACCCTGGTGGTAGTGGTATGATCAACCACCTCTGAGTGAAGCACAGTCCACATACATCCCAAGGACTGGGGCTCACTTCCTGGGCCAGGGAGAACAACCAAGATGTACAACTAACTAAAAATAAAGTGCTGCTTCTTTCCTCCTCCTGCCTGCCTGCTTACTCACCTTCATTCCTGTCTACACCTTTCCTTTAAAACATAAAAGAAAAGAAATGCATAGTCTAATAAGTTTCAGAGTCCCCTCGTTCCCAGAGGTGGAGTCTGACGATCAGTGTCAAGGCAAAGATCTTGTTAGGCAGATCCCAGACTGCCTGAAAAGGTGCATTCCATGGTTTCATGTCTGAATCTCTGTTTCCTCTGCTTCCGACTGGGCTTGGTTATGGTGTCCTTTTCAGAGGAGACCTTACAAATTAAATAATTAACAAAAGCAACCAGCCTGTTTTCTTTTTCTCTTTCTTGAAAATTGCTTAGACTCAGTCTTAACTGCTGGTGAAAAACCAAAGCAAAGCACTAGGATTAAATGTCAAGCTGCTGATGCAGGAGGAGTCTGGAGCCCCATCAGTGATAGCAAAGTGACTGCCCATGCACATCAGTCGATCTCTCTTCTTCCCAAACTCCTTGTACCTTTAAAAGGCTCTCATCCATTTGGAAATGGGTTGACTATTTTTGGACAGAGATCCACCAACCCCCAAGTTATCAATAACTTGAATAAAGGCCCATTTCTCTCAACATCAGACTTTGCCCTCTGCCTTAGAAGTCAGTGGTGATGGGTGGAAAGAACCTAGGTGCTTTCACTTTCTTTGGGGAGAAGGCCACTGTAATGGCAGCCGCCCCACCCAGCCTGGCAACCAAGTTTGGAGAAGGTCATGAATTTGGACAAGAGCAGTGGTGACTTTGTCAAGACTATGAAGGTGAGTAACTTGTGACAGTCATAAGTTTAAAGTAGCTGAAATACTGTGAGAAATCTGCCAAGAGAGCATTGGCTCTGACCCCACTTCCTCCCTGACTTTGAGAAGTGAGAAAGGTCAGTGACTTGCCAAGCCGAAGGCAAGCAAAGGGAAGACTAGAACCCTGATCTCCAATTTTCATCACAGGCTTCTGGGATTTCAGAAATTAAAGGCCCTCGGATTGTACTTGGTTCAAGTGTATTATTTTTATAGGTAATAATGGTGAGGGACAGCATAGGTAAATGGAGGACACCTTGAAAACTATTGCAGATGTATAAGCAGGAAATTAATGAACTGGCCAAGCCTAAGGCATACTAAAATGAGCCAGTACCACTCAGGTAGGCCAGGAACCACGCTAGCCCCAGACATAGTGAGGAGGGTCTTACAGAAAAGACACTTCCTTAGTAACTTAGCCATGCCCCTAACCAATGCCTAAATGCCAGGTATGGTGAGAAGGGGCTGGTAGTAACTCTTAACCACAACCTCAGTCACACCCACCAAGAGAAGAATCCTGTTCCCCAGGTATGTAAGGGAATTTAGCCTACACTTCCTTTTTTGTAGCTTTCCTACCCACAGAGAGCTTGGTCTTTGTGCTGCTTCTAATAAACTTATTATGCGGTACTTTCAATACTAGTCTGAATGTATTTTTTGAGACAAAAATGGGACATTGGGATGGCAAAAAATGGATGGAGTTATGTACTGGCGATCAAAAGGAAGAGAGGAGGTGAAGCAATCTGAACAAGAACAGAGCAGCCAGGTCAGCAACAATTAAGTACTATGAGATCTTGCCTGGCAATCCCACAGTAACATCATGTGGTCTGGAGGAACTTCATGTAAATAACCAGGACCGGTGCAAGGAATTTTGGCACCTTAGACGAAAATCCAATTTGGCACCCCGATAAGCCCTGCTCTAAATGTCCTCACTAAAACACATGCCATGTAAACCATTCCAGTGCCAGAAATGCCCCATCACCTCAGCAGTGCCAGAGAGAAATCCCGTAGTGTCAGAGGTAACCCGCATCATACTTATCTGTGGCTTGACCACACTTTGGTGTTCTGCTCCCATTGAAGAAACAGGTGTATGTGGGGTTGGGAGAATCCTCTTTCCTCTGCTCTTCTTTTCTCACTGGGTTGGGAACAGCAGTAGCAGCCCAGGCCCACTGCAGTCAGTTCTGGCAAGGGCTGTCTTTAATTCAGGTCAAAGGGACAGCTGCTTTTGGGTCCTCTCAATGGACTGGGCCTAGGGCAACTCAACTGCCCCTTTTTGCCTGGCATTGGAGATGGTCCCCAGGAAAAATAGAGTGGTCAGAAAATATGAACACAAACAAACAAACTGTACTGTCATATTTTAAATGGTGCATATGGTCAGCCTGGGAATCAGACATCTCTCTCTGAATTCCTTTCTGGACAAATACCACACTTCATTGATATCTACACCCACTCATGTTAATAATACTAAGGTTCAATGTGGTAGACGGTTTATTACTAACTGTACTTAGTTCCACTGAACTTGAACTTGCTTGTTAATTAAGTTGGATTTGGAAAGCAACAACCAATTTTAGGCGGACTAAATTTCCTAAGAATGGCTCTGTGTATAAAGGACATTTCCCAGGCAACATCTTCTATTTTCTTTAGGTAGCAAAAGAAGACATCATACAGATAGTTATTACTCTAAATGAACACAGGGGGTCTCCACTGCCATGTCTTGGTAGAAAATTGGCTTCTGAACACCACCTAGAAGACAGTTACAGTCTGGTTTTTAAGCAGGCAGGGAGAGAAAAGCGTATTTCCTGCTTTGGGAGCGTTGTTTTTCCAGAAATCAAACTCTGAGCTAGTATTTAGACTCTCAGTTTTCCTGGTTTGAGGCAAGAGGACTATCTCGGCAGATATTCAATGATTACTAAGCAGGAGCAATGAAAAATAGGGAACATTTCCAATTACTATATTCCAAGAAAAAATGATTTCCAGTATTGCATATGGGAATTCAGGCAAGTGAGTACTCTTGCTACAAGGCCTGAGAGAGGATTCGTGAGGAAGGGAAAGGGAAGCAGAACAGGGTTCTGTTCAGGAATTCACCATCACGGAAACTAATGCAATTGAAGTGCCATTTTGCACAGAAAGAGGTGCTTTTGAAAATACAGTGTCCACAGTATTAAAAATAAAGGCACTCACAGTTTACCCTGCCTGGGACCAGGATCTGCTCTCTCTGCTTCCTACTGTGCTCCCACTCACCTACCTTCATCCAGATCCTCCAGGCACTCACCTGCCTCTCCCGCCCCCTTCACCTGACTGCCCCCTTTGCCAAAGGCGCTGTTTGTGTTGGTGGACTGGTTATAAACTCGGTTTATAGGACTAGGTTATAAACTCACCAAGACAGGGGTACTTTGGCCTCATTCGCTGCGGCTTGACCCCCTGCACAGCGCCAGGCACACAGTAGGTGCTTAATACTGACATGCTGAATTGGGCTTAGTAAAGAAATCAGTAATGTGAATGGGTGTGTTGTTTTACTTGGGAATAAATAAAATGGCTCTGCAGCCTGATGAGCAGTGAGCTCTCCACAAATTTTTGTTGAAAACTGAGGGCTATCCTCTGCCTTGATTTGGGGGCTCTCTACTGGGCAGTTCTTGGGGTTCCACTTCTTACTGAGGACCACTGGGGGCTGAACCGGACTGAACAATAGCTTGCTTTGCAGCCTGTGGAATTCGGCCTCAAGTAAGTTCACTGTATATGGACTGTCACCATGGGCAGAGAGAGAGAGCTTGGGCCCCCAACTCCAGCACTGCTCTTGGAGGGCAGTCAGAGCGAGGTCTTTGTTTCTGCCTAAGACAGAGGTTCACAAGCTGGTATTTTCAACCTAACAATTCAGGAGACAATTAAAAAGTCAAAGCGTATTTATTGGGGTCAAAGAACTAGAATTTGGTGGTACACTGATTCAGGTAGAAAATCTAATATATGCCTTGAGGAGGGACAAATGTCAGGGGTTTTGTTTTTTACATGATTTTGGATTGAATTCAGGCCTTCTTCCTCCTCCTCCTCCTTCTTCTTCTCTTCTTCTTCATCAGGAGGAAGACAGGCAAGAATAAATGCAGGCAGGTAATAGACAGGGAGGAAGAGAGAGGAGGAATAAGCATTTTATTTATTTAGTTGTTGGATTTATTTGTTCCTCCCAGTCCCAGGCCATGAACCCTAGTCCTTGCACTGTATGTGGACTGCGTCACAGACATGGACTTAACACTAGAGCTGTTAGGGCACACCTAGCTTTGATTATTTTATAAATTATGTTTTTGAAATATTTGTTTTTGTGGTGCCTAAAAATCCAGTTAAATTCATAATTATGTGTTGTTAACCTTGGTAACAAACAAATGTAGGCAAGAATGTACAGAAAAGGAAATACTTTCATACTGTTTGTGTGAGTGTGAAGTGGGGAAACCTTTATGGAAAGCATGGAGGGTCCTCAAAAAAATTGAGAATAGAAATCCCATAAAATCCTGTCATCCCACTTCTGGGTATTTACCCAGAGGACACAAAAACACAAATTTGTAGAGATCTGTGTCTAGATCTGTGATCTATTTGTAGAGATCTATGCACCCCTGTGTTTGTTGCAGCGTTAGCGTTAATAGCCAAGAAGTGGAAACAACCTAAGCGCCCAGAGTCAGATGAGTGAATAAAGAACTTGCTGTACATATACACAATGGAATACCACACAGCTACAAATAAAGGATGGAATCCTGACATTTGTAACAACATGGATAAAACTAGAGGGGATTTTGCTCAGTTAAAAAAAATCATAAAGAGAAAGACAAATACCCAATTACCTTACTCATATGTGGAATGTGAAGAAACGAAACTTTAGGCACTGACCACACAGCTGAAGGGAAGGAGGTGGGGGTGGGAGCACAGGGGGCCATCGGACAGGGGTGAAGAACCATTAGAAATGTGGCCATGGTGTGTGATCTTCTATATGATTGTCAACCTGCACATCAAAATGTATATTATTTTGTAAGTCAATGTTAGCTCAATTAAAAAAGAAAAGAAAAGAAGAACGTTTGAAGGTAAGATCAGCACCTGGTATTGACCGACACTATCTTTAATATCCTGATCCCTACTAGAAAAAAGAGTGTGTAGCTGGTTATTTATGGTAAATATGAGGGTTAAATGGATGTCATGCATAACATTATAAGGACAGACATTAGAAGGCAAAGTAGCTGATCCCTTTCAACAGAAACAGGGAAAAGACCATTTCTGACTGTAGGAGGCAGCTTGCTGACATTTTGGGGGGTGACCATCTGTGTCTTTGGGGCTCCGGTCAGCACCCACCTGCATTCATGTTGCCTTCCCTACAGAATGTTGGGCCCGTGTGATGGTCCCAACCCTGCTCATGTGTGTGGATTACTTTTCTGCTTAGTTCTCGAGTCTCACGTGAGTCTTGAGTGCAGCTTGCGCTGCTTGAAGGCCTCACGATGTGATCCTGCCTTCCTGCTCAGCTCTCTCCATTGCTTTGAAATATGCTTCCAAGAAGCCACATTGTAATATGCGGTCAGTCGGCATACAAGGCAGCTTTAACAAAATAAATACTAATTAAAATGTAGTACCAGTTGTAATAACCTTCATAATTGTGGAGTACCGAGTTTTCAATCACGTAAGTGTCCTGAGGAGGCATAAGAATTATCCCTTTTTATATATAAAGATGAGGAAATCAAGGAGGAAGGAGGCTGAACACCTTGCTCAGAATCCCACGGATGGTAGGGGAAAGGCCAGTGGGAACTTGGGGCACTCCTCTTCCCCATCAGACAACCCAGCACTCAGCACGGGTCTACAGAACCAGATTACCCTGGACAGGTGTAAGCTCTCAACCTTTTTCCTGCCCTCGCTCACTTGAAGGAGGGCTAGGTGATTCTGATTCTTCTCAACTCACCCTGTCTGCCCTGGATTCTTCATCTCTGACCTCGAGGGTCAGTCCCTTGCCTACTACATCCATTTATCTCGTGGCTCTGAACTTCTCAGGCTGCACATGGCCACTGGCTTATATGGGGCATTCAGTGAAAAGCTATAAAACCAAAGACTATTGCTCTTCAAAAATAGGCCTGATGATTTTCTGGTTGATGTTCAAACTGAGGTATCAACCAGCAGATCCAGTACATGCCACGTAGGCTGGCGACGTGTGAGGCCAAGTGGTATCAGGCTTCGGTGCGAACTGAAGGCCTCTCAGACAAGGAGGCATCTCTTCCATCCAGCTGTAAATTTGGCCCTGAGACATCATACCTGTGTCTGGACCTCTGTCAGCTTCGCCACTGGGCATGCTGAGCAGCCGCAGCATTTCTTGGCGTGTGACAAAAGAGCAGTCAGAATCCCGAGTAAGGCAGACATAGGTAGTGAGGAAACGAGGGCTCATGCCAGGGAAGAATGGGGTGCAGTGATCAGGAAGGATGCCAGTCCTTTCAAACCAAGCCCCAGAGTGAGGAGCGCAGGCCTGTGAATGCAAGCTGGGGAATCAAAGACAAGGCAGAGCCTCACCTTGAATCTGTTCTGATGGCCTCACCTGCACCCATTATGTGGGTGTGGGCCCATCCAGGTGTAGCTGCTTTTCCCTCTTGGGTGGAGCAGTGATAAGCATCAGTTTGCTTTGTTGAAGTATCTTGTATTGACAAAGCCGGAAAAAAAGAGAGCGAGAAACCCAGGAGTTGTTCCTCCCCATTCCATTTGGCTTTCATCAAGTTAGCCTTTAACCAGATTACCATGATGAGGGAAAGAAAGATCTTGTTCACATCCTGACAATTCTCTTTTGATGAAATCCATTATTTGCAGATTCCAGAGATTGCTGTTAAGATTTCAGTAGTCATCAGAAAGCATTGTGCAGAGTCACACACACATACAATGCACACTTTGTAACCTTTTCTTCTCTTGTGAAGACAATCTGGTGTTTTACAGCGTGATAAACTAACACTTGAATAGTATTGATTAGTTAGTAGGTCATTCGGATAGCTGCCACTAAACTTCTCAGGTAGAGATGCAGATCACTGTGAGATACATGTCTCATTCTTTCATTTCACATTCTCAGGGCTTTGCGATGTCAGCACAAATCCTTCAGTGACTCCAGAAGAGATGGTGGATCAGCCCTCTGTTCCTGACCTATGCAGCTATGTTTTTAAAGTCAATTTGTGGTCTCTAGTGAAAATGGACATAATTAACTTATTGATGGACCACACACTTGGAGGTTCAGCACTTTCCAGAACTTTTCCAGAAGAAGGAAGGACTGATAGTACTCAAGGGAGCCGCCACCGAGAAGTAGGGGTGATGAGGTGACCCCATACCCTCTGACTTCTGCCTGCCCATCACCTCCAGGGGCTGTCCCTGACCCACCCCAGCTCTAGTTCTAGGCCTCCCCTCCTTTCCATAAATCCCGACTGCATGACAAAGCATGTTGGAAGCATGCTCATGTAGAAATGGAAACAACTCAAGAGTCCATCTCCTGGGGAGTCCTTGCCTCCCCTGGGGATTGATTCCAGTAAGCACCACAAGACAGAACTTAAAGGAATTAAATTCTTGTGTAATTTTTGCTTCCCTCAGTATGCGTGTGTGTGTGTGTGTGTGTGTGTGTGTGTGTGTATGCTCATGTGCATCATGAATGTCTGTGAATGGAGTCACACACATACTCTGAATTTCTCAACCAGATTATTAGCATCTTCTCAAATTTCAAAAAGTACCTTTAAAGTCCCACCTGTGGGAGCATATAGCCTTTTAGAGAATTCCTTTCTGACAGCATGTCCTTAATGCCCTGCCCCATATGTTTTAAAGTTCATCTCTTTCAGACATTTCCTTCCACATGCACTCCTACCCCACACCCCTAACTGGAGACCCCCCCATGAAGTCCTCCTTGTCTAGAAGTTAGACAGAAATGATTTGGCTGGTGCTAATGCCCCTCAACTCTCAGTCCACACCTTCTTTAGTAGCTTGAAAACACCTACCACCTACGTCAGCCCACATCCCAGCCAAACTGCAGAGTGAGTGTGAAGATAGGAGGGATTCAAATCCTGACCCTGGGTGGTCAATGCCTAGAAGATTGGCCTGAGGGGAACTTAGCTAAAGCAAAAGGACATGGCCAGTGAAATAGGATTGCCTAGCGTGGTGTCACAAGATCAAGTCAACCGAGTTCCTGGAGAGGGTTATGAGCAGTCTGACTACACACTGCTGATGCTGGAGTGTAGAATTGCCAGTGAAACCCACTGGGTCGAGCTGTATGAGCTCCTTGGTCATCCGGGTCAGAGCAGCGTGGTCCTGTTGGGAGTGAGTTCCAAAGACTTGTGAGATGAGAGGCTAGGAAGAGAGGAAGTGACAGGTAATGGAAACAAAGAGAAGGAGAGTGGTGAGCAGACAGCCAAGTGAGCTTTGTTTGCAAAAGATGGAGGGTATGACGGTCTCTCTACAGGTTTCCCGGGAATGCTCCTATTGTCAGGGAGGACAGGCTGATGAATGGTGTGGTGACTGCAGAACAAGATCCTTGGCTCTGAGAGACGGGGTGGCCCCCGGGCCCAGGTGGAGGGGCCCAGACAGGTCATCCACAGGAGTAACAGAGGAGCAGCAGGTAGGGGAGGGGGCAGGATGTGGGAAGCTTGGTACATGGGCTGTTTTGAAGATGAGGAAGTTTTCTTTGGATTGCTTCTGTTTTTTCAGTGAAATTAAAAGCTGAGGGGGCAGGAAAGGGAGGAGACGATGAGGGCTGAGGACATTAGAGAAGGTGAAAAACTGGCCTTTAGGAGCGGGGAGGAAGTTTAGTGGAATGTGGTGATATTTTTGCCAGTTAGTCCTAAGGACTATTTATTAATTTGGGGGGCAGGAATTTAAAGTGAGACCAGCCAATACAGTTGCTAGTGTTTTCTAGCTACTATCAGCTGGAACTTCGTTATATTAACGCTTTTCTTTTTCAAACATTTTACAGAATCTCTTCAAGTTTTTAAGGAAAATTTCAAACATACAGAAAAGTTGAAGAGGTGGATGGTGAACTGTAACATATCCACCACCTAGATTCTAAATTGATCTTTTGTTCTATTTGCTTTATCCCTTCTCTAGCCATCTAGCCATTCACCCACCCATTTTCCAGTTTGATGAAATTCAACATTGTATATGTTTTTTTTTAAATTAAAAAAAAACATTTTATTGGTGTGACATTGTGTTCTAATAGCAGAGAGGTTGAAGGTGTGTGTCGTGGGAGACCAGCCTCTGTATATGTTCCATGTTGGTCCCTGAATCCAAACTGGGGTCACAGGAAGCAGGAGACAAATGACAAATATCCATTAGGAAATTTTTTCCAACATATTTTCTGTATCTCTCCCTTTCATAGCAGTCCTGATAATTACACAATATATACTGTGCACCCACCTGAGGAGGACTCACAGGTTCTCCTTTTCACTGTCCTCTGCCCAATAGCCAGCACGGTCCTTGGCACAGAGTGGATGCTCAATCAACATTTGCTCAATAACTGTGTGCCAAGTACAATATAAAATAGCCCATGTGGGAGGGTTCCTATTTTTGCTTTAAAAACAAGCCTCTCCTCTCCTCTCCTCTCTCTAAAGAATGCACATCTGAAAGGAAATACACCAAATATAAAGAGTGGCTACTTCTTGAGGGTAGGAAGCAGGACAGGGTTTTAAAATAACACTTTCCTGTGTGTTTCTAAGTTGACAATGAAACTCTTATTTTGTTTTTATTCTAAGATATATTTATTAAGTAATCCAACTTAAGAGATATGAAAAGCAGTAATAGCTAAGAAAGCAAAAAAATGAAGTGATATAATACAAACACAATAAAAAACATTTTCTTCCTTAAAACTTCCTGTGGTTTCCCATTGCATTTAGAATAAAATACACACTCATTTCCACAAGGTCCCTGTAAGGTCAGTCTTCATCTACTCCTCCTTACCTGCCTTTATTCTTGACTATATATGTCAAGCTAGTTTCCACCTTAAAACCTTGTTTCTTCTTTTTTTAAAAAATATTTTTTCATTGTAGTAACTTATTCTACACATGAAAAATAACCTCATATGTATAGGTTCTCTATGACTCAGCTATATGTCAACACACCCTGCCCTCCACCACCTCATCAAGTGTTCCTCCCCATTGTCCAGTGGGCTCCGCCACCATTTGCCCAAGTCCCCGTTCCCTTTTGGTAATCTTAGTTCTATTGTAAGTGTCTAAGAGTGGTTTGTTTCATCTCTTCCTTTGTTTTTTTCTATTCATGTTTCACCTGTGAGTGAGATCATATGGTATCTATCTTTCTTGTTTTGACTTATTTCACTTAGCAAAATCCCTCTAGATCCATCCATGTTGATTCAAATGACAGGGTTTCATCTCTTCTAAGGGCTGTGTAGTATTCCGTTGTGTATATGCACCACATCTTCTTGATCCATTCATCTGACGATGGGCACTTAGGTAATTTCCAGTTCTTAGCTATTGTGAATAGGGCTGCAATAAACATGTGGACACATACATCTCTGCAGATGAGTGTTTTTGTATCTTTTGGGTAAATAATCCCAATATAATCCTGCCAGGATTATATGGCAGGATTATATGGAATTTTCATCTTCAACTTTTTGAGGAATCTCTGAACTGTTTTCCATAGGGGTTGCACCAATTTGCACTCCCACCATCAGTGTGAAAGAGTTCCCTTTTCTCCACATCCTCACAGACATGGGTTGTTTCCAGACTTTTGGATAATAGCCAGTCTCTCATGTGTAAGGTGATATCTCATTGTTGCTTCAATTTGTCGTTTCCTGTTAGCCAGGGAGGGGGAACATTTTTTGAACTTCTGTGCCTGTTGGCCATCTGTATGTCCTCTTCAGAACAATGTCTCTCTGATTTCTCTTCCCATTTTTTGATTGGATTGCCTGTCTTTCTGTTATTGAGTTTTATGAGTTCATTGTATATTTTGGATATTAAGTCCTTTTCAGAAATATGGAATGCAAATATCTTCTCCTAGTTAGTAGGTTATCTTTTTGTTTTGGTGAGATTTTCTTTTTCTGTGAAGAAGTTCTTTAGTTTGCTGTAGTCCCATTTTTGTTTTCTTTTTGTTTCCCTTGATGGGAGTTGAGTCTCCAAAGGCCTCCCTAAGGCTGATATCATGGACTGTCTTTCCTATGTTGTCTTCTAAGAAGTATATGGTTTCTGGACTTATGTCCAAGTCTCTAGTCCATTTTGAGTTAATTTTGATGAATGGTGTTAGAGAGTGGTCTAGCTTCATTCTTTTCCATGTGGCTGTCCAGTTTTCCCAACACAATTTCTTGAAGAGATTTTCCTTTTTCCATTGTATGCTTTTGGCTCCTTTGTCATAGATTAACTGATTGTATGTGAGTGGGTCAGTTTCTGGTGATTCAGTTTTAGTCCTCTGATCTGTGCTTCTGTTATTATTCTAGTACCACTATTTTGATCACTATTGCTTTGTAACAGAGCTCAATGTCTGCGAGTGTTATCCCTTCAGATTTGTTTTTCTTTCTAATAATTATTCTGGCTATTTGGGGTCTGGAATTCATCCAATATGTTTCCTACTTTTTTTTTTTTTAAGCTTCAGTATTGAAACTGAAGTATGGTCTACTTGTTGATTATTATTATTATTATTTGTATTTTATTGCAGTAACTTTGTTTTACAAATTAAAATAAACTTATGTGTAGCTTGCCCATATGTGCAGTTTCTCCATTCCTTAGATATAGATCAACATACCCTGCCCTCCACAAAATCACCAAGTGTTCCTCACCACTTCCAGTGGGCTCCGCCACACTTGACCCCCCCACTCCTGACCCATACCCTACTGGTAACCTCAGTTCTGTTGCAAGTGGCCAAGGGTTGGTTTTGTTTCATCTGTTCCTTTGCTTTATTCACATTCCACCCATGAGATTATCTGGCATCTTTCTTCTTTTGACTTACTTTACATAGCATAATCCCCACTAGATCCACCCATACAGAATCAAATGACAGGATGTCATCTCTTCTAAAGATTTTGTAGTATTCCATTGTGTATATGCACCACATCTTCTTGAAGCATTCAGCTGAAATTGGGCATTTAAGTTTTGGGGGCTTCTTTTGAAACTACATTATTTTCTAATTGAACATTTTTCTGAAAATATTCTTTAGGAATAGACTGGGGAAGTTTCTCCCATATAGAATACAAATAAGTGTCTTGTTTTGACAAGAGAAGTGGTTATCTAAAGAATATAAAACCTCAAACCAAAAGTTTCAAGAGGATGCGATGAACTCTTGATCATCACAGAAAAAGATTTCTGGTGATAACGATAAAGATTACTTAAGACACAGGTGGGCGTGGAAGAGCTGCAGGGCCAGCTTGCAATCAAATTGTGTGCTGCTGTGGACACAGTGTTTGCTTGGACTTTGAAGCTGGCCTCTCCTTTACTTCTTTAAATTTTTTTAATGTGTCGCTTGATCTCTCAATTTCTAGAATGCTTATCTTTCTAGAAGAACATCACTTGACTTTATTACTCTCAGGTCCTAATCGAATATTTTGGTTTATGAACTATCATCATTTTATTTTATCATCCTGTCCCCAAACCACTTCTCCCCACCTTGGCCCCATGGACATGACGATGGCCTTTACTGTGGTCTCTCCGGCCTCTTTCACATGTAGTTAGGGAGTGACCCAGGAGTGAAACTCATAAATGGAGTTTGCCATTGTGCTGTGAATAAATATCCACACACAAGCTCACAGACCAGCTAATCTGAAACACAAAGCACCCTGAACATCCTGGCTTTTTCCTATGGCAGCAGGTTTTGAGTGTAAAGGCCTGGTCGGGATCCAATCTGGGAACTACTCTGCAGCAGAACGTCTCAAGTTACAGGGCCGCTGTCTTCCCTGGGGTCGGCCTCCATGTTGGTGGACCTGATGTGGAGCCAGGAGTTCAAAAGGGAGTGAAGATGGGGTAGGGATGTCAAGACTCAAAAATGCAAGCCATTCTACCTGGACAAGTAGAGGTTCTGAATAAATGTTTAACACCCACTGTTGTATCAGAGTGGGTGTGCCAGGTGTGGGGCTTCAAGGGGGAATCAGCCTGGCCTTTGGTGCCTTGATTCCAGGCCTCCCTGTTCTGTCTCTTATCAGCTGCTTTGACTTGGCTCAGATTCTCATCTGTATAATGGGCATTGCACTCACTCTCTTACAGGTTATCCTGGGCCAGAGAATATAACCTCTGGGAAGTGTCCGTCCCCAAAGATCATTTGAGATGTGACATAATGAAAGTTAGAGCACAGAAACTCAGGACAGCGTCATGAGCAAGACTGGGCAGGAATGCAAAGGATGTCCATATTTTTTAAGTTAAGTCCCCTCATTCTCTAATCAAACCTTCCCAAACAAAGGCTGCCCAGTGAGGGAACTTTGTACTACTTTAATCTTTTACTTGACTGTCATGACAAGGGCACTGAGATTTCTTTAGCTTTAAAACTCACCTTTATGAGCCTCATCTTTGTTCTACTAGCAATAAAAGCCTTAAAGCAGAAGGTTCCAGGTGCATTTCCTAGATCAGCAAGGTGGGTGGAACAGGGCTGGGCTCTACTCTGATGTTCGATAGGAAGGCGAGAGGCACAAAGGTTAAACTCTAGCTGGTACAATCAGAAGGCCTGAAATTAGGAGAAAATGCACCCTGAGGGGAGAATTAGATTAGAAACCAGCTCCTCAATTCACAGTAAATTGTGGCTCCTCCATCAGAAGGCAAACGCCTCTGGGATTCAATTATTAAGAAACCCTCTTCCAAAGTCCTCTGGCAGATGTCACAACACCAGGACCAAGCCCACAGGAGGCCTATAGCAACAGAAAATCCAGGGCAGGAAGTAGAGCTTATGGGAAGTTGGAAACTTTTGTTCTCTTGAGGGTTTTTAGTGTCCTGAGCCTTAATGTAGAGAAGACCCACTGTCTACCAGTCTCTGCCCACTCCCCGTCTGCCCCTCCTCTCATTCCACTCCAGCCACAGAGGCCCAGATCCTCAGAGGACTGTCTCCTCAGAGGCCCCCTAGCCAATCCCAGCCACCTGTACTTGTCTTCTTGGTAATGATTTATTTACTTGTTTCATCTATGTTGTCCCCCAAAAGACTATGAACTTCCAAAGAAAGACTGCTGTTCAGTTCCTAGTGGATCTGTCACCCCACTGACTCTGTAGGGCTGGCACAGAGTAAGTGCTGATGAAAGTCTGTAGCCCAATGAACAGACTCTTATTTCTATGGGGAGCTGGCTCACACCTGACAGAGGCAGAAAGTACACACTAGATCCAGAAAAGGATTTCCACCAATTTTGGCTACCCGAGACCACCCAGCCAAAGATTCCTAAGCTTTTGAGAGTCAAAGAACAGAAATAAGCACTCAAAACTCCAAAGAGTTTGGGTGTGTGGAGGTAAAAACTTGATTTAAGGAAAATGGTGGAGAAAAGGAGAGAGGCTGGAGAAGTGAACTTGATGCCATACATCTGGGGAGAGAACTTTTGTCAAATGGGGCTGGTTTAAAATGACAGATGGGCAAGTTATATATACATATATAAATACATATATATATACATATATATATATATACACACCCATACATATATATGAATGTATACATTATCAACTATGTCCTTGGACTATAGCATTCATATAAAAAATATAATTATATATGAAATGTTTTATTGTGCTATATTATTTAGAAATATGTATGAAATATACATGAACTACACACACATATATGCACATATACCTGCATATGTATGTATATATATATGATTCTGCTAATATATGATTCTGCCAACCGTTTGTTTCCTCACTTTGTGGTTTACGACAAACAACTTCTGACACTTGTCACAGGCATCTGGAGTGGTCTTGTCAGGTGTGTTTCTCAGATGCATGAATGAATGATGAGTGAATGAATGAATGACACATTCGTGTTCCCAGAGCGCGGCTCTACCCGCGGGCGCCCGGGAGGCCAGGCCCGGAGGAGGGGTGCCCAGGGGCGGGGCGGTCACACCTGGTCACACCCGTTGCGGCCGGGCGGCGCTGGGCTGGGAGACTGCAGCCAGGGCTGGGGAGGTGAGAGGAGGTCGCGGGGTGCAGGAAGGGGGAGAGGGAAAGGGAAGAGGCTGGAGAGAGAAAGAGCGGCCAAGAGGGGTGCAGGCCGGAGGTGACCCGCCAGCGCGCGGAGAAGAGGGGCGGGAGGAGGGGAAGGGCGAGCAGGACGCGAGCGCAGGACTGGAGAGCCGGGAGGGGGCGGGGCCGGGAGGGGGCGGGGCCGGGTGGGCGGGGCGGGGTCTGAAAACTTTCAGTTCCAGGGCATTGTGGGAAGCCGCCCTGGTCGGCGGGCGCCTCACCTGTCAGCTCGCCGGCTCCAGCGCTGCGTCTCGCCCTCGCGTCCAGGGGTCGCCGCTCGCCGGCGGGGGTGGCGGCGGCCGGGCCACCATGGTGAGTGCGGGGACCGCGCCCCGGCCGGGATCGGGCGCGCGCCCGGGAAGCACCTGCGGCCCCGATCGGGCGCGCGGGGTTGGGAAGCCGCCCCGCCCCGTCTGGGCTCCCCGGCCGGGCGCACCTGCGAGCGTGGGGTCAGCGTGGCGCGGGCGCCGGGGACACCCCGCCGGGCTCCGCACTCCCGCGGGGCGCCGCTGCTTCATTCATTCGTCCACCGGCTGCTGAGCGCCCGCCAGTCCTGCTCGGAGCGCCCGGCTGTCGCTGGGGGAGCCCCGCCGGCTGCGGCTTACCTTCCAGAAGTGGGTTGTGGAGGGAGGGAACAGGTGATAGAGGCACCTAAAGATCACCTTTTAGAGCAAGTGCCCTCAAGTCTCAAGTTCGTCCGACGGAGACTGCAGCGGCCACTCTGCGGGGCGGCAGGCTGGAAGGCCACTTTGGGGAGGTGCACCTGAGATGTTGGGGTGCTGGAGGGGCGCCGAGGTGGTGGGGGCAGAGAGAAGAAACCCTTGCTTGTAGCAAGAAAGGTAGGCTGGGTCAGAGCGGGCAGGTCTTCCACGCCAGGTTAAGGAGTTTGGTTTTTATTCTAACAACCCTGCATCCTGGGAGTAGCTCAGCAAGAGAACCGACTTCGTTGTTGGTTTTGTGGGATACTTTCCAAAGATTTCGGTGCCTGTCAGCGGGGTGGAGAGTAGGCTGGGGTACCTGTGTGTCGGGTGGTGGCGGGGTGGAGTGGGGAGACCAGGCGCAGCGCTCCATTAAGAGGTCCCCGTGGTCCATTATCAGGTGCTCTCGCCCAGATGAGCCCACTTCCCCAATCCTAGAAGGAACAGAAGTGCACTGAGCAGGAGCCAGGAGGGCCCTGTGGGTTCAGAAATATGATGGAGAAGCTGCGGAGTGCTAAGCTCTGCGCGGGAAGACCACAGATGCGTGTTCTTGGAGGAGGTTTGACTGTGAGGCGTGCATTGCGTGCGGAGGGCTCCCTGTCGGTGCAGCTGCAAAAAGGAGGCTGTAAATAATGGAACAGTTCTCTCCTCTTGCTCAGGTTTCCCAAGGGACAAAGGGAAGGCCTGCCCACAGCATCATTTACGTAAAGACTGCTGGAAGAGGCCCTGGAGTTTCTGAGTAGCAAATGTCACTGCCAACTCTGGGGGCTGGGACATGCTCTAGACCACACCGACCTGCTGTGGAGTTTATTTTATCTTGCTGGTGTCCTATGATCAGTTGATCAGAACTGTGAGAAGTTTCCTTTGCTTTTCACCAAGCCTTGTCCCATGGAAATATTCATGCTATTGAATGCTTGTAAAAATCGAGAGGTTGTACCACTCTTTGCACTGATGATTTCAGTCAATCCTTGCAACTGCCTCTTTGCATTTTACCTGCCTGTTCTGACAGTGTGTCTTTAAACAATTCTTAGACTTCTCCATGCCGGTTTGCTCATCTGTATAGTGGATAACGACTATTCCTAACTCATAAGAGAAGGTGTTCTTTTTTTTTTTTTTTTTTTAAAGGAAAAGTGCAGGTAGGAATGAAGGTGAGCAGGCAGGCAGGAAGAGAAGAGGCAGAATTTTATTTCATTTTTATTTAGTTGTTCACAGTGTTTGCTCCCTTCCCCATACCCCACCCTGGAGACCCAGGAAGGGAACCCAGGTCCTTGGGATACATGTGGACTGTGCTTCTCTGGAGGCGGTGAACCTAACCACTACTCCGCCAGGGCGTGCCGAGACAAGGGTGTGGTCTGGTACCCTTAGGAGCACCTAGACTTTTTCATAGATGCATAAGGGTATTATTTGCCCTTTTCATGTTCATTCCATATGACCGTAAGTGGAGTTTGCTTGAGGCTGCTATCATGACCTGGATAGTGCAGTCTAAGTGCAGAAACATCAAGGAGAGTCCAACTTCTACTGAGCCAGACACTAAAGAGATTTTCTTAAAACAGTGCCACCTCTCCCTCACAATTTCTCTCTCTCCATTTCTCTCTCTCTCTCCCTCCCTCCTTCTCTCTCTCCCCCTCCACCTCCCCCCTCATTTGCTTTGGAAAAGATTGTTACTGTTCATAAAAAAGTTGTTTCTGTTAATGTGTAGTAGGATTATTATTATTTTCAAATGAGTTAATAAGTATCTATTTTTTCTCCCTTTCCAGCTACAAGACAGGACACCTCAGTGGATACAACTGCATTCGCAAGAGGGCTTGGGAGGACCTATTTTAAGCGGGTGAAGGAGTCACAGGCAGGTCTGGGAGCTAATGCAGGTGCAGTGTGTTAACTAACAGCTTAGTGCACTGTCACTTCTCAGCAGCGCTGACTGTCACCTGTTGGGTGGGGAAGCAGGAGCGGCCTTCTTCAGGCTCCGCAGCTGGAGGGCCACCTTGGGTCTCCTGGCTTTCCCTCTTGGTGCTGGAACTCTGCCAGATCCTGGGTGGACGAGGCTGAGAGCCCCCAGTAGCAATGCTCAGAAATGGGTTCTGGGCTCCCTTGTGCTGTCAATCCAGGTTTCTAGTGCAGATTCCCTGTCATTCCTCCTGCACCTCAGGGCTGTGCTTGTGTCTGAATAGTGCCCTTGGAGTCAACTGTGTCCTCTGCACATGGCCTTTGTTTTACAAATCTCTGCCTTAGAAAACAATGCTTGGGGTTATTGGGTTTCAGGGATCCCCATGGACTCCGAGCCCAGTGCTGCTAAACATCTTGTTCCAAAGAGTTTACTATTGAATGACTAGCAATGCTGGTGCCAGAAGGAGGATTGCTTTTTAAATCCTCCCCCTTCCCCCACATAAGAAGACAGCAGTGAGGACTGCACTTGTAGCATGAAGTCTGAAAGACCTGAGGGACACCTCTACCTACCTACCGATTTATCTATCATCTATTATTTATTGATTTATTTAATGGCTCTATTTTCTTCTCTAGCAGGTGAAATAGGATATATGTGAGAGGTCTTAGGACAGCCTGACATTGGAGGGGTATTCGATAATGTTTGGATTTGAATCCAAATCTTGCTTAATCAGACACACATACTCCCGTTTTTATGAACTTCCAGAGGAGAAACTGGCCACTGCTCCAAAGGGGCATTTCCTTTTGTGAGACGCCTCCCCTCCAGGGCAGTCATCACTCTCCTATTTGAGGAGGTGTCCATCTCTAATAGTAGGGATACCTTTAATACAAATGCAAGTGGCCTTCACTTTATGCTGTCCACATGCTTCTGAAAAGTTGGGGTGACCTTTAAAATCTCATTGTGAATAAATAGGGAATTACATATTGAAAGAAACTCAAATGAAGACCCTTTTGAAGTGAGGAATCATCTTCTTGTGACCAATCCAGTTCTCATGACGTATGCTCTTCACCTAAAGTGAGGTTGGCATATGCTCAACAAAACCAAGCATTTTTTGGGCGTGATTGAAATCTGCTTTGCGAGGAGAGGGAACTTCTTAAGCTGAACTGTGAAGACATTTCTTCATCGGTGTTCATGTTGGTTTGAAAGAGCATGAGTGCATCCTTCTCTGTAATCAGGTCATTACAGTTTCCCATGTTCATGGTAATGTCATTGTATTGTATAGAAATGGGAAAGGTGAAAAGTGTTGCCAAGAGTAAGGGTAGAGAAATCTACTTATGAACCTAAGGATTCATGACCCTCCCCAATCAGTATATCAGTTTTATTGTCTGAGGCATAAGTGCAGGGTAAGAAGTATGCAGTTATTTCAGCAATTTAAATGTATGACTTTTACAGTCATGAGTGCTTTCCTCGTGCAAGGCCTGGGCTGGCTGGGCTGCTGACCAGCTGTTAGTGTGGGGTCAGGGGTTGGGAATAGGGGAGGGAAATGACCCTCTCTGGTGTTCAGTTGTCGAAAAAGATTCACTCACGACCCCGTTACTACCAGTGAGCCTCGTACTGACCCCAGGCCAGTACTGCTACTTCTGAGTCCCTTTGCTGATCTTTGTGGCAAATACTGACAACTGCTTACACTTTTTATGTAGCATTTTCCAAACACCAGCTGGAAGGAAATGGTTAACAGATTGTGTATTTGCCACACTATTTTCAGTGTCTGACCTTCCGGGGCCCAAGAGCTATTCCATTGTGGACTAAGGCATAATAGCTAAAGTTATCATATTACATGCACCATGAAAACCCAAGGAAGCCACCTCAAAGACAAGTATTTTTTGACACTTTCCCGAATCACTCTTTCAATTTTATTGGGTTGTTACGATCACCAGAGCTTCTCCCGGGCATCTGGGACTTGGCTGCAGTGACCTCATGTCCAGGACCTGTCCTTGTTCCACAGAGACGCTTGCTTTTCTACTGCTTCTCTGATGGGGGTCACTGCATTCTCTGTGTATCCTGGCTGGCTGTTCCTCCAGGTGAAACTTCCTCTCACCCACTGGCAGCCCCAGGCCCTGGATGTGTAAGATGTGTGCAGATGTCAGAGGTGAAGACACTCACCTGTCTTGCAAGCACCCCGACTCCTAGAGAAAATGCACTTTTTGTGTGGTGGCTCATCGTGGGGAATATGAAGACTGAGCAACAAGGGAAAACTGCAGATGTTTACATTAGACATGTACCTGCCATTATGAGCAACTTAGCCTTTGGAAAATTTCCAACAATGTTCCAAGTGGGAAAACTTTCCGGCAGGTTTGGGATCTGAAATAGCTCACTCTAAAGCGTTTCTGAAAACAGCCTGGGGGAAACTAAGACCATC
>RJWH01002220.1:90106-144977 GCA_004363575.1 Solenodon paradoxus
GCCTTCCCTGCTAGACCTGGTGAGATGCCTTCCCTGCTAGACCTGGTGAGATGCCTTCCCTACTAGACCTACTAAGGCGCTAAGGCCATGGTTTGCAAACTGGGGTGCCTTGAACCCTTCGTTTAGTTATCCGTGTGTGTGCGTGTGCATGTGTGTGTGTGTGTGTGTGTGTGTGTGTGTGTGTGTGTCTGTGTGTGTAGGGGGCGGAGGTAGGAATCAATGGATAAATAAACCTCATCCAGAACCTTTTAGATTTAGAAATGTTTTTTGCATTGAAAAACAAATCTTTGAACCCAAGATGCAAAATTCACATCAACTTTAAAGATCCAGTCATAAGACATAGTTTATTTACAACTAATCTGGACCGTAATCCCAGGGCTGTCAGTCTTTTCTGCTGTTACAGTATTTAGTAGACAATTTTGAGACAAATTCTTCTGTGAAGGACTGAATTGTAAATATCTTAGACTTTGCGGTTCCAGCAGTCTCCGGCATGATTACTCAATTCTTGTCTACTGAAAGCAGCCCACAGTCCAGATGCAAATGGGCACGGCTGTGTTTTCATACAGTGGGATTTACTAAATCTGACAGGGGACTCAGAATTGACCTAGACTTTGGTGACCCATATTTCATTAATTTACTTGTCTGTATATTTGACAGGTACATTGGAGACCTGCCCTGTGACTGTCTTCCCTGCAGGGCTGGGATATAATTTGTGGTGGACAATGCAAAATGAAAATTTAGGGCCCCTTGGTCACAGAAGATTGAGATTGAGAAAATCAAGACAATGACTGGCGAGGGTTAAACCAGGTACAGAGTCCTTCCGAACTGAGAGTCACCAAACTCAAATAGAAATTAGAGTCTGAGACATTCCTCTGGGCTTATCCTGGAGATCAGATGTAGGAGAGAGGGAGGGGAAACTTACACTCGAAGTGGGAAGTGGGCTGCATGGAGGGTGGGACCTTGCTTTGCCAAGTGCCTGATGGGTAATTCTGTGAGTTGATTAGATCAGTTTCAATGAGCTGGTGGTCAGCAGTTTTGTCTCTTGGGTGGGTCCAGAAAATACCTAGGGGCCTTCCCTTTTGTTTTCTAGCCCAAGGGCTAGGGTGCTTTGGTTGATTATTTTTAGAGTTATAGCTGAGTTGTGCAGTAATTCCTTGGGGCCAGTACCCTAAAGATGTAAGATATGCAGCTTAGTTATAATAAGGTGGTTGGGACTTAAAATGAGGGAATGGGTCAGTCCTAAATGGACAGGTATTGGGGGACCAGAAGGTAGAGCCCACCATACTTTTCCCCCACTGTCTCAAGTAGAAAGCTGAATATTCCAGCAAGATTTAGAAGTTACAACCCTGAAAAGTTAGGAAGGACCTGTCATTGGTATCAGATTTTGCTCCAAGTGTTAATGTCTGCAGCATATTCCCAGCTTCCCTGTGCCCTTGCAAACACACACACACACACACACAATCAGGGGAGCAATTTCATTATGTGGGCAAAGCTGTAAGAATCTTGGAAAATACTTATTTTAAGAGAAGTGTCAGAATTCATGGAGTGGCAGAAGGTGCTGTCAGAAGAGACACCTCTGTTGTGTAAATGTTTAACGAGTGGTCCCCGTGGAAGGGGCACGCAGGACATCTGCATAGCTTTCCTGGCAGCTTCCAAAGGCAGGCGTCAGAGTGATGTGGGGAAGAAAATGCACTGAGCCTGACAACCCTGGCCCCTGCACAAATGCCACAGTTTTGGACAGTTTACTCATCTCTTGCATAATTGGGCCCATTTCCTAAGGTTACCTAGGATCGAATAAAAGAATCCAGTTCAAGCCCTTGCGACACTGGTCCTGACACCCAGAACACGATTCATACATGTTAGGTAGGTCATTTTAAGAGAAACGGGAGTAAGCTAATGAAAAACTTAAAATGGTTCATCAGGATTGTTTTTGTTTTTCTTAGTAATTTATTTTGGCAGATAAAATATAGACAGTATGTATCAGGGAGGCAGGAGAGGTTAAGGTGATTGTAATATTGCATTTGTTTTCAAATGTGATTCAAAAGTCAGTGTAAGTATAGAGTAATTTTATGTCTTAAACAAGGATTTGCCATCTTTTATTTTTCACTAAGAAGTGAAGTCCTCAATTGTAATGTATTGTGTTTTAGAATCCTGCCTTTGAAAGTTCATTTGGCCTCTTGATTTTGATGCCTTAAGAATTCAGATACTCTGGCACGCCCTGGTGGCCTAGTGGTTTAGTTCACTGGGTATAGTCCATACAGATATGGAGGCTCGAGGTCCCTGGTTCAAGACCCAGGAGTCCGGGAAGCAGCTAGGTAACAACAAAATAAATAATATAATGTGAAGATAATTCCAGTGATCTAGTTCTGCACCAATAATTTTTGCAAAAATACAAAGGGACAAAAGGGAGGCTTGCTATAGATCAAGGCAGGCCTATCTCCCATTGACTCAGAGCTTTGAAACAATGTGATGGATACAGCATCTCTCACCTCTTAAATCTGTTCCTACCTAGAGATATTGTCCAGGTATAAAGGCTCGTGGGGACAGATTTTTAATGAGTGCCGAAAGGCAGACTGTGGTAGGAAGAAAATGAAATTCTTAGTATTTACGTGGTCATTACCAAGCAGGATGCTGAGTTCAGCATATTAGCACAGCCTCTGGAACAAAGTTGTTCCTGATCACAAAGAAGTTCACATGAAGAATGATCAAATATTACTCTGAAATATGCACAGGGTCTCAAGTTATTCACATTTCCTTCGACTTCAGAGGCCTATCATAAATTGCTTGGAACTTCCACCATCTGTTTCCAGTATTCTCCCCCCAACCCCCGCCCCACCCCACACTGAATGATATGAAACAGAAAAGACTGGTCTGCCTCTCAAAAAGAATCCAGGGGTAAGTCTTATTAGAGGTGCACTTGCTGTTGGATACAATGAAAGGACTAACAGATTTCACTGATATATTCAGGGTTGATTTACTTTGTTCAGAAGCAATGCTAAAAGGAAAACTAGTAGGTGAAACACTCTCCAGTTAATCCTTGTATGCTGTACCCTGGTGGTTATTAGAAAAGAGAGACCCATTAAGTGTAAGATCTGCTTTTGTTCATAAGAAGCATGTCATGTTATTGGAGAGAACTTTCTCCCATGTGTAGCAAATGTAGATAGGTTAGAAGTGGATATTCAGCTGGAGTATGTTGTTAAATGACATAATGGCAGTGGGAATTCAGAGGAGGGGACATAGGGAGGCAGATAATGGAGCGATCCCCCTTGGACTGAGCCCAGGAGATGGTGACCCTGTTGTCAGCTTTTCTGAAAAGAGTGTGTGTGTGTCTATCTGGACATGGATGTGAGTGGGAAGGGATTTGTAAATAGACTCTTCAGAAGCCTGGTGTCAAGGACCTGTGGATACTGGAGGAGAGGACCACCTCCCCCTCACCCCCTGCCACAATGGGCAGTGGTTTCTCAATGACTTTTCTATCTCCACCTCTCCATCCCTCTCCCCTTCTCTGACTCTGCCCTCTGGTTACCCCACTAAGAAATGCTCTGTTATTATCAGGGAATGGCATTTAATGGTATTCTCACCCATAGATTTTCAGGATATCTTGTTCAAAGTTACGACCCTTCATTCAGCTGAGTGGGTTTAGGGATGAGCTGCCTTACTAGCCAAGGTGCACTAGTATTGAAATTGCAGGTGTTTTTAGTGGTGTGTGTAAGTATCTGAGTGGATTCAGTCCTTTGTGCGTGCTAAACCATCAGCTGCTGCTAACTCCTATACGTCTACCCGCAAGCACTTTTCTTCACCACTTTAATGTATGTTAAGAGAAATTTATTTAAGTAGCAGCTGAAGACACATATCAGAGTCACAAAATACTGGAAGGCTTGCGGCACTGGAAGATAAGGGGACTCAGCTCCTCACGTGGCTATGCCAACAGCTGTGACGTTCACCAGCACAACTGACTTCCCCAGGCTTCTCCTCAGCTGTCACATGAGGAGAGCTTGGACCCCAGATAGAATCTGAAGTTCTCTCTGGCTCTTCGAGACTGTTATCAGTTACAAGACAGTCATTTACCTCTCTGAACCTAATCGACATGGATTTTTGAATGTGGCAGAATCAGCAGCAGGGCTGGCCCGATGCTAAATTGTTGATCATGGGTCCTTGGGCTGCTGTTGATGGGGAGAGCGAGGCTGGCCCTGAGTCCAGTCTCCTGCCCACAGCTGCCATAATATGGATTGACCGTGAGGGGTCCTGGCTCTGCTCACACATCTCTGCATGTCTGGACACTACAGTCCATGCAATTTGCTCTTCACCAGGTCAAGGACAGAAGGCACAGCACTATGAGTGCACTATCAATGCGCTTTTACTGAATACCAACAGCGACTCCCTCTTAGAGATTATTAAGAGACACAAAGGAAACGAAAGTGATTGTGCTTGTGATCCCACAAGGAGGGGAAACATAAACAGAGTGGATTGTGTGCACACCTCCATTGTGGGTTTCTTTCAAGAATGTTGAAAATGAATGTGGTCAGCAGGGTGAGGGGAAGCGTGAGTTCTGAGAGACGCCCTGAAGGGGATGTTAGAGACCTGGTTGGGGAGGAGCACTTTCATTCATTCAGGAGGACGGAAGCGCTGGGTGGTGAGTTGGGGCCCAGCAGGAGGTGTTTCAAGACTTGCAACCAGAGGGATTCAGTTGCATGTGTGGGAATGACTTTGGAAAACACACATGCTCGCACCGGAGCTCGATCCCAGAAAAAGTGGAGGCATTTGCTGGAGGGTATTAAGTGGCCTGAGACTTTCTCTGTCATTTGTTTGAGGACAGTTTAGGAAGGACTGGGTTTTTGCTTTAGACATGGAATATGAGAAATGTAAGAGACACTGCTTGGGACAAACACCCCCACTGAGCCTCGGCCCCTCTAGTTTTTCTGGGTGATACCGTCGATGTATACAGGTAGAGATGTTAGTGATTTTTTAAAGATCAGATGCTTGTTTTGGTAAAAACATTTATTCAGGTAGCATTGCATTAGAATATATAGCTTTTAAGTCTGCATCATAATAAATCAGCTTCTGTAGATAAATAATGCTAACTTGAAGTTTTCAGGGGAACTTGTCTACTCATTGTTCATATATTCAAAGAAGTTTAATGCTTCTTTTGTATTAGATAAGTTAAACACCATAATCATACCAAAAAAACCCAACTTGAATCTCTTTGCTTGTGGTAGGTTTTTAAACACTTCTTTATTTAAATGAGCCCACTGATCATAAATTTGGATATTGGAGCAGCGTCAAAATGCCATAAAATTTTCTTTTCTTTTTTGTTGTGAGAAACATATATATGTGTGTGGATATATAAACATATATATTTTACGTAAGATTATATTAGTTTCAGAAGTACAACATAATGAGTCTATATATGTATATATGTGTATATATGCTCATATTTATACATATTTGTGTGTGTGTGTATATATATGTGTATAAATGATCCTTGCCATAAGTCTAGCTACCATCCATAGTCATTACACAAAAATTTAGGCAATAAATATTGAGCAGCCATATTTTAATGCCTATTAAAATCCAAACTGTTAAAATTATTTAAGAACAAATTATTATAAAACACAACAGCTGAATACGAGCACTTCACCTTTTGACTCCCTGGGTCAAAGCTTTTCCATTTGGAAAAGGCTTTTTATCCTGTATCAATTGCAAGATAAATAACTTTTGATCTAAGAAAGAGACTTTTTTGTTTTAAAGGAAAGGTATAGGCAGGAATGAAGGCGAATAGGCAGGCAGGAAGAGAGAGGAGGAAGAAGCAGTTCATTTATTTTTATTTTGTGTTCACATTGGTTGTTGCCCTGGACCCAGGTCTTGAACCCGGTGCCTTGGGATGAATGTGGGACTGCTCTCAGGGTGAACTAGACCGCTAGGCCACCAGGGTGCACCCAAAAGAGGCTTTTTAAAGGGGCATTTTCTTTTGAAATAATGAACTTGTCTGATTAACTGTTGTTTATCCAATTAGTGACACTGATATCAAAAGGGCCTTTAAAATCAAGATAGGAAGTAATTTTTGGAGCAACTGGTTTAGCAAACATGCTGACAAAATTTGCATATGTGCCATCTCTGCTCCACATAAATTCGTTTCAGGGCCCAGACATTGATATTCTAAAGCCCATGCTAGATCTTTCTAATAAGTAACCTTGACACTTTTAACAAAACCAATCTTTTGTTTGTTTGTTTGTTTTTTAGAAAAGTACAGGTAGGAAGGAAGGTGAGCAGGCAGGCGGGAAGAGAGAGGAGGAAGAAGCACTGTATTTATTTTATTTAGTTGTTCATCTTGGTTGTTCCCTCCGGCCCTGCGTCTTGAACCCTTGTCCTTTGGATGTGTGTGGACTGTATCTGGTGGGCTTATCCACTAGGCCACCAGATCATCCTAAAATCAGCTTTTAAATTCCATTTTCCTGAGCTTTTTATAAAAGTGAATGTAGTTATATTTTATCAATCAGAGTTCATGGAGCAGAATATTTAAGATGACTGTACAATAACCATTATGTTTGTAGCAAATATTTGTAACATAAATGTTTCTATAATATACTTTCAATTAAAACTTGTATTATGTTCTAGAGTTTTGGCTATGGAAGGTTAAAAGTTTTGAATCTTGGACAAAAGTAACCAAAAAAGACAGATTGTTTTAGTTATGGTGAAATAAGATAATCATAAGCTGAGTAGGTTTTATTTTTCTTGCAAAGTATCTATCCCCCATCACCCAGTGTTATTGAGATATAATTGCCAAAACATTGATGTAGTATTTATAAATAACATCTATGAAAGATGTTTAATTCTGTATCAGTTTTATTGCCACTGCCATAATTATTTAGGACTGCCAATGACTTTATAGTTTATTCAATAGCAACACATTGCTAAAATTAGGTTAGATTTCTGAATTTAAAAATAGTTAAAATGTTTGAAAAGGGGAAGAAATGAGAAAATAGAAAATGATTATCTCTTTTGGATCATGTAAAAATGGTTACTTCCAGCAAAAGTGACCCCAAGGCATTTGTAGCATTCTTTCTCAAAAAACAACTTCGTGCTATTTGACAGGTCTAATGCAAAAAAAAAAAAAAAAAAAAAAAAAGGAATAAGTGTTTAAAATTGAAGAACTTAAATCTGTTTTCATCCATGTCTACTTATGACTGATGACAGTGACCCCAGAGTGGGTCAGACCGTTGACCCCAAAATGGGTGAGGTCTGGCACTCGCTGTGCTGCTCTTGTGCTGGGACCTGAAGACCCTCAGGTGGAGAACAGAGGCTTTCTAGCCATACCTGTTTATTTCACTGCTCATTCTTCATAACATCATGTAATCAGAGGACAAAAAAGGCCCAGAGAGGAATCATATAACAGGATTTGAACTGGAGGACTGGGTTACTCTCCAGTGCCAGCCCTGAAGTTATGATAATGGCAATTAAAATGGTATTAAATTATTTCCCCAGCACTGAAGCTTAATTCTGTCTTAATTAAACAGTGTTGTCTTCAGAGTAGCCAGTGGTTCTTAATGTTTCTGGAATAAGAACTTCTTTGACAATCTAACATTTCTGGACCTTTACCTTAGAGCAATGCTCATCAAGCCAACGTTTTGCATATACTTTTAGGAAGACTACTGACACCTTCCAGATTTTCCTTAGACCTAGGGCACTTCTTGAATTTGATACCTACTCCTACCAACTCTACCTTGATGATTCTGGAGAAGCCCTTTAAGTGTCAACAACTTAATTTTTTCTTTCTGTTTTGTGTTATTGGCCCATCGCCTTGGTTTGTGGATTAAACAATACAATACATGTAAACATGCCTGCCATGCAGTGGATCATCTTTATTGATAAATCTATGTATCATGTAGACTGTCATGTTCATGTTAGTTGGTCAGAAGGTTCAAATCTTCCTGGAGGAAAGGCTGTCTGAGAAGTCAGATGATGATCTTCTTGGGAGAACTTACAATCAGAGTCACGAGGGCCCAAGGATAATGTGTCTAGAGTCATCTAACTCATAGCTCTTGCATTTTTCTCCATGGCAGGTGAGCATGGCAGAGGACTCTTTTTGCTGCCTGTGGGCTGTTTTAGTTGCCAAGCCAACCTATGGGGGCTCCTTAGTCTTCGGTGAAGTCGGCAGTGTTGTTGACGCTAGTGTTGTATGTCTATTTAATGCAGACTCAAAGCCTCCTACATGTAACCAGCAGTCCCATCTGCACTATAAAGCCTGCCTTTGAGTGATGGGAAGAATTGGTGCATGGCTGGTGGGAAGACCTCAGGCTTTAGAGTCAGACACATCTGTGTTGGAATCCCTCTCTGCTATTTACTAGCCTTTGAGTTCTTGATGTAGGTACATTGGGGCATCATCCATGACTCCTGGTGAGTACTTGCTACCTTTTCCTTGCTGGTGGCTATCTCTGTTAAACTCAGTACTGATGGGCATCATCTCTGTTCTTTGGCTGAAGGCTGTGAACTAGACAGAGCAAAACAGAAAGTAAAAGGCAGAGGACAATCACTTCCCGTTATTAACAGAGATATCAAAGAGAATTTGAGATGCCCAGCAGTGCCAGCCATCTCCACTGTCGCCCCTGTGATTTTACTCAAACTCGCTCAGTGTAGTCTTCCTCCCAGTGGGTCACAGGTTCGGAGCCCGGGTCAGCCAGGGATTGCAAAGAGCAGACCACTTCCATATTCTGAAGCCTCTGGTGTGTGAGCAAACGAGATGCCCAAACAAGGTTGTCAGCATCATGTCCTTAATTTCAAGCTTGGTGCATAAAAAGTTTATGTCTGAAGTACATGTTAAATACCGTGCACTTTCATTTGGCCTTTTGCAAAGTGTTTGCGGGATTTCTAAAAATATTGAGCCACTGTGTATGCCAGGAGGTAGACAGTATTGGGATCCAATCTTCTTACTGTATGAAGAATGTCTCTGTGTTTCAGCTTCTTTGGGGTCTCTGACAGTTTGCACAGTTCCAAATTTGAGAGTCCTGTGGATGTGAGGTCTGCCCCTTCCTCTGCACCCTTTTCATCAGGGTTGTGGCCTGATTCTGATTCTGAGGATGACTTGTCTTTGCCATCCTACCCATTGGCACTTGTGGTGCACATTCTTTTAGAAAAACAATTCCCAGAAGGGATGCAGGGACTGTGTTAGAGTGAGTTGAGCCAGGTTCTAGCCTCCAAATAGGGCTACAGTTGGTAAATATTGAGTTGGACAGCTGTCACTGGCCTGCCTGGCTTCTAAGCCCAGTTCTACCATTTATAGCTGTGTGGCTTTGGGCAAAGTACTTCCCTTCCCTGTCCTTCACTATGTCAATGTAAACATGGAGAATACTTGTTATCCACCTCCTGTGTTGTTAGAGGGATTACATGATGTAAAGTATTTAGCACAGGAGCCAACATGTAGTAAATCGTGCACAGTAGTGAGAAACTGTTTGTTGTACTTTTTATTTACTCCTCCAAGTTCTTGATCTCCTGACTCTCTTTTTCTTGGTATGTGAAGGCCTGTGAGTAAATAGCTGGAGAAGCTATACTTCCTCTCTGGGCATAAATTCCAAAGACAGGCTTTGGATATCATAGAAAAATTGTCCCCTGAGATTTTATAACATGCATTGTTAGGTTAAATGACATACATGAAATAGTATAGAAGAAAAGTGAATTGTTTTATTGCTTCCACTGATAGTTTTGAGTTCAGTTTACCCATTTTTGTGACTTTATTGCACACGTCTCATTTTACTCTTCCTCTCTCCCTAGTGGTGTCAAGCCAGACTCTTGGAGCCCCCTGAGTCCCCTGACTTCTGGAGATAGTTGCACAACAGAAATGTTTTTAATTCTACTGAAATAGACACTTAAAATGGTTAGATGATAAAGGATAAAATTTGTTATCTATTAATACTATAAAATAATCTTGAAAAAGGAACCAACATTTAAACCATAAAGGTAATGAAGTTCTTGAACGTGTATTGCAGTGAATGGGTCTGTAAGGGAAGAATCCCAAATGGGCCAGTATAATGCAAATCATGATGCTTAAAAGTAGATGCTTATTGTGGGAATGTTGTACCCATCACAAAGTATTTGATGAGTTATTTTCTGCATGGAATTTTGTTTTTTAAGTGGGAAATGCATACTCACATTTCAGAAAGCAGACATTGCTTAACAGTGTTTCAGGGAAGGGAAAGTACTGTTCCAGTGGTCCTGGTACAAAGTAAGAGCAGTGTGTGTAGAAAACTATAAAAGAGAGAGGGGATTGACATGGGGTCAGGTCCCATTTGTTTTCCTTGTGTCATGTATTAAGCTACTCAGTCTAAATTTTCCCTGGCCCAGCTGCCTTTTGCTTGATCAAAAGACAATGGATTTAACCACGGGATCCCCCGTAGCTTATCCTTTCTGACGTAGGTACCTGGCACTGGCGAGTGCAGTTAGTTCTGGCAAGAATTCAAGGGGAGATGCCTGGTCCCAATACCACGTGGCAAGTTTATTAGAAAACAACTAAACAGAAGTGACACATGCAGCTTGGGGCTACAGGAGCAAGAGAGTGAGTTGTTAAAATGAAATCTCATATGTAGGAGGAAGGGGCCTCCCTTTGGGAGTACCCAGGGGTCACAGCTCTGCAAGAGTCAGAGTTCAAGCGTAGGGGCCAAATAGACGGTGTGTCCCCAGTTCGGATTGCTCGGGAAGGGTTACTGGTTTTCCAGCCAGTCCCTTCTCCTATTGCTCATCACTTACTAGCCATGTGACTTTGGGTTTCTTCCCTGCGACTGAATTTCCACGAGGTTAATATGGAAGATTCTTGTCAGTTTTAGCCTTTTTGTTAGCTCTTTGGTCTAATACATTGGGATTTTTAGCAAGTATGTAGATTTTCTAAAAAAATGGTTGTATTACCTCCTTTATTCACATTTCTAGATGCTTGTAGGATATTGAAATGGCACCTCGTCTGTGTGTATTTCACACCACACCCACCACCAGAGTTCCAGTCCCTTTACCGCCACCTGTTCCTTCCTCCCCTCCCTACTCACACTCCCCTGATAAGCAGTCTTGTGTCCTGTGAATTTTGTTGTGTTTTGCTTTTTTTCTGTTCCTTTGTTTTGTTTCTTTATGTTCTGCACATAAGTGAAACCATCCTGCACTTTTGTTTTTCTTCATGGATTGTTTCGCTTAATATGATGCCCTTCAGTTCCATCCAGATTGTTACAAAAGGCTTAGTTTCATCTTTTTGAATAACAGCATAGAATTCCACTGCGCACATGGATCACAGCTTCTTTATCCAGTCATCTGTTGATGGACGTTTAGGTTGTTTCCATGTCTTGGCTGTTGTGAACTGTGCTGCTATGAACATAGGGGTGCAGATATTTTTTTCTGATTAGTATTTTTCTATTTTCTGAGTATATGCCTAGAAGTGGGATTGCTGGATTGGCTGGTAGATCCGTCTTTATTTCTTGAGGAATCTCAATACTGTTTTCCGAAGAGGTTGCACTGATTTACATTCCCACCAAAAGTGTACGAGGGTTCCTTTTCCTGCACATACTCTACCATACTTGTTTTTTTTCAAGTATTTTTGGCATAGGCCAGTCTCACTGGTATAAGGTGATATCTCAGTATGTTTTCTGATTTACCTTTCTCTGATGCTGGGTGATGTGGAGCTTTGTTTTCATGTGTTTGTGGATCATCTGTCTTCTCTGAAAAAGTATCTGTTCAACTTTCTGTACAGATTTTTAACACATATGCTCTTAGTCCATAAATCACTTCTCTAGTTTCTAAATGAAAAAGAGCTCCTTAAGGATGGATTTTTGAATGAAATATAGGAAATTCAGTGGACTCAGTTAATAGTCTAGATTTGAGAAGAACCAGGGTTAAAGATGTAAAGGCATCTTGATGTTAAAAGTTGTTCTGTTACATCATTCTCAGTATTATTTATGAATACATTATTGTGAAAAAAATATCAGCCCCTTGGCATTGGGGCTGATAGACTCAGGTCCTAACTGACTCCAGAGTTTTGTAGCTGATGGACACTGCTGCTGTTCTGCCACTTGAGGGACACGTGGAAAATCATAAGGACATGACAGATAATGACAAAGGCTTGGATTCCCATTCTGATCCTGTTGTCAGTGAGACACTTGGGTTCTTGAGTGCAGGCTGAGAAATAATTCAGTTGAGGCTCATGTCAGTGACACCGGGAAAGTCTATGAAAGGGAAAGGAATAGACAGGCAAAAAAGGGTCTCTGGGCAGTGAAACCGCTGATCATTGTAGGTTGGGGTGGGGGTCTTCTATACCCTAGGGGTGGAATCTTCCAGACATGTGTCCCATCATGGTTGTTTCTTATTTACTCTCTGCTTAGCTGCTACAGATTTCTTTGCACTGAGGGCTAGGGCTCGACCAGCATTTCTGCCTTCCCACCCTCCCTCCTGTGTGTGCCTTTCCTCATTTGTTTCCTCACCCTGTTAGCTGTCCCTCATCACACCTGCTGGCTCAGGAATGAAAATTTAAACTTCTCTAGGAAAACAAAAAAGTGAAATGACTACCTGTAAGGAGTGGTTTAAAAAAACAAACAACTCTTACATTCCATAGTTATCTAAAGTTTCAGGTGTGTTTAGACACTTATTTTCTGTTTATTGTCCCAGGGTAATTCTTATCATCTAGGTCCATTTGGACACACAGCCCACCTTTGGCCTTTCTTCTCTTTTTCCTTTAACCTTTCTTTCTTCTCTGATTATTTATTATCTTTGACTCATTTTCTAGGAGGTAATGTTGATTGTGTCTGGAGAAAGGTATTTTAGTCAGTGAAAAGTCAAATGTTAATTTCTTCATTTTAATTTTAAACTAAATGTTAAGTCTCCATGGCAATGCATTCATAATTGTTAGTCTTACCAATAAATGGACTAAGGAAGACTCTCTTTTATTATACTGTGATGATTTATTGCCTTTGTTCTTACTATAACATATATAGGGAAAAAAAAACCCAAAAGTGCCCTCATGTTTTTATTGTCCTAGACTTATGTACTAAAGACCTTTCCCCAAATGTAATTGTATGCTGATAGTATGTCAACAGATCCCAGAATAAATGATCTTCTCTTCCACAAGTCAAGTTCTGCCGTTCAATTGTGAAGCAGTAATGGATTCAGAAATATTTTGAAATCCATCAATATTTTTTCTGCATTAATCTTCTGAAGTCTCACAATTCTTATGTCACCTAAATAATTACATCGTACACATTACAGTTCCTTTCTTTTGCATTATGAAACTGTTATTAAGTCATTGCTTTATCTTAATGCAAGAGCTGATCTGTCATCATAATTCCTTCATTCCTTCACAAAATATTTTCTGAGGGCCGGCTATACCCTAGGTGCTGTTTTGGAAGCTTGGGACTTATCAGTGAACAAAAGACAAAGACATTTCTCTATGACACAGTGTAGAGTAGAGAATAGCATTAACACAATAGGTACATGAAATAGTCATAAATACTGGGAAAAATAATAGAGTGGGCTGGAGGAGTAGGAGTGTCGGGACAGGGTAATGGTGGTGATGCATTTTATATAGGATGGTCATGGTAGGCCTTCCTGGGAAGGAGATATTTAGTAGACTTGCTGGCAGTGAAGGAGTGACCTGTGCAGATAGTTAGGGGAAGAGCGTGCTGAGTGCAGGTAGGTGCTGAGTAAGGTGCGCCAGTGTGTGGGGAGAGTGAGTGAGAGGAGGAGTAGAAAATTACACCAGAGGAAGCGACAGGCATATTGAATAGGGCCTTGTAGGCCATGGTAAGGATGTAGCTTTTCCTTGAAGAGAATGTTTTGAGCCAGAGTGACCTGCTAACCTACAGTAAATTTGGCTGCCTTATTAAGAACATGTGGTAGGGGAGGAATGGATGAAGTGATTATTAGGATTTTTCTAATGAAGTCTTTCAAAATCTGACCAGTCTGTCAAAATGTACTGAAAAGAAGACATTGAATATTTCTAAGGAAATTCAAATTTTAAGGAAATATTTTTGGTGCCTTAGTCTAATACATTCTAGTTGATCTTCCATTTAAGTATCAATATTTAGGGGCCTGTTCAGATCTGCCTTAAAAGATAATTCATTTTAAAATTAGAAATTATACATCTGACAGTGTTCTAATATCAAAGAGACTGAAAAGGGTCCTCCCCTCTGTAAAGCTTCCAGTAGTGTATGGAATGATAAAAAATGGGGATTAAAGGGGAATTAGACTAAATTCCCATTAACCTGGGATTTGAAACTTATTTGTTGGCAGGGGGCTACCCAGGGAGGAACAGAGGCAGGTCTTCTCAGCTGATTTCCCTGGACCCTCAGCTCGGGGTGACTTGGTCTTGCATTTGCTGGTGATGACAAGGCGCAGCTGTGAGAGCTCTTGAAGCCCTGATCTAGCGAGGCCGTCTTTATGTCCAGGGCCTTGCTTTACCATTTGGAAAGAATTTATGTTAACTATTTTCACATTCTAGTGATTACAAAGATTGGACTATTTCTTGACCTAAATCCAACATCAGCAAAGTCATATTTCCTGGGGCTGCAGGTGTGTTGGGAAATGAGATGGAGGTGGGCTGGGGGCATGCGGGGCAGAGCCCTTGCTCTGGAGACCCTGAGAAAAGTCTACCTCCTGCTGTCCAGCATCTAGAAAGTTCAGTTTCACCTTCCTGTGTTGTAGCTTCTGTATTTCCCTAGTTATCTTTATTTAAATTAAAAACATGATGACAGTTTTAGAGACAATTTGGCAAAAACAGAAATGTAAAGAGAAAAGCCAAAACCCCCTGAATTGAGACCTTGAGAGAACCACTGTAATGTTTTACTATTTTTTCTTCAAACAGTGTAAAAAGTACAATATCTCAAATTATTGAAGCTCCAGAAGAAAGTTTACATTCTCAAGAATATATTTTATTATTATATACATATGTAGGAACATAGATACATTATAAGTATTATATATAGTTATGTAGACATACAATATGTATGTAGACATACATATAGAGTAAATACTGAAAGTATAAAGGCCACTTCCAAAAGTAAGAGAAAAGGGAAAACCTAAAATGATATAAAATATTATCCAATGAAATAAAATGATCTAAAAGTCATCAACGGCATGACATAACATTTTCTACAGCTAAGATGATATAAAGGAGTCCTTTTTTTATACCCAACTGGGACATGACTGTGAATTTCCAAAGGAAGGCTTGCATTTTGCATTTATGGACACGATTATTAGGATGTGTTATTTGGGATCATTTCGGCAGTGAGAACATGTGGTCATCTACTCAGTTGGAACCTGTCTGGATTTTTTTTAACTTCTCAAGCATACATGCTGGAGAGCTATGCAGTTTTCCTAGTGTTTGGACTCAAGTTTTCTGTCTGCATTTTAATTTTTCTAGGTAAAACTTTTACATTCTTTCCCTCTCACCTTCGTACGGTACAACTCTCCTGTAACATTTGTGGTTCTACTCTTGATTTATGTGGGACATGGAGATTTCTGGTGACGATACTGAAAGTATTTAGATTTAATCAGAGAATCTTCATTATTTGCAACATCCCTGAAAAACACGATCACTAAATTGTGTGCACTACTTGAATGAAAAATGCTGTGCTTTATGTATTAGGCAAGAGTTAAAACAAAGCTTCAAAGCAAAATAGGTTGCTGATCAACTTATGAGTAATCAAAGTACACGGTTTTAGAAGTATGTTAGAAATAATTCTAAACAACAATGAGGTAGTATATACATATATATATATATATATTCCAGTAATTTAGAGTGGTGTTGGATACACATATATCTGATGGGTCATCTTCCTAGCAGAATAAACTAGAGAATTTCATCTTAAACAGAAGTGTAGCTCTGATGTTGTCAACATAAAGACTGCAAACAGTCTTCAGAAATACTTTGGGAAATTGTACGTATCTACATGTCACTGTTTCCTTTTTTCTTAAGCCTAGTGACAGGCTTTCAAAGCTTCTGTTCAGTGCTGGCTTTTCTTGACTAGGCCATGTGGGAACATGCTCTTTCTGTAGTTGTTTCTCCATGGCTGTTTATTTTCTCAAAGGTTCTTTTCAGTTGCAAGGCTATATAATTTCAGATGTTTATTTAATTTGTTTTCAACTAACTAGAACCAGAATCACCTGTTTCCTGCAGCACTGGAAAAAAATGGAGACTTGGGAAATAAGCCAAAATGAAGTCTTTCTCTAAGTATCAGTATTAGCAATAGACACACAAACATGACTTGAAGATTTTACCATGAATATCCTTACTTTAAAAACTTCCCTCCTTCCCATTTGATCGGAAGATCCTAGTCTTCTCTCTTCTCTACAGTTTTATATCAGTGACCTGGAAAACCAGAAGAAAGAAAATTATGGCTTTGGCAAAGCAGACATGCTCACTTGGGTGTGCATTGTGAGCTTAATTAGTGGTTGTACCTCTGTCTTGGCAGCCCAGGTCTGTAGCTACTAATTTGAGGGTTTGGGATATGTGCTCAGCCGCTGCCTGAAGGCTGTTCTGTGGTACAAGAACCCTCGGTGGGCCCTGAATTCAGGAGGGTGAACTGAGGCATCTGTCAGATGGGAGGTTCTCATGTCTGCATTACCTGGTTCCCATTCGTTTTTTATTTTATTTTTATTTTTGAAAGGAAAGGTGTAGACAGGAATGAAGGTAAGTAGGCAGGCAGGCAGGAAGAGAGAAGTGGAGGGAGACTTTATGTTTATTGGGTTGTTCACACTGGTTGTCCTGTCCTTCCCGCCCCCACCACCCCCACCAGCCTGAGTCTTGAACCAGAGCCTTATGTGTGTGGGGCTGTCCCCAGACCGCTAGGCCACCAGAGTGTGCCCTCATCCCCCGTCTGCCCCTCTTTAAAGGGCCATTGTGTATTCTATCCTAAGAAACAGAGGTGCAGAGTAGGGTCCACATGTTTCAGTTTGAGTAAACGTCTTCACACCTCACTTTGGTGCTGTCCAGTCCACTGTTCACAGGTCAAGACAGTTGTACTTGTTATGACATTTAGAGCAAAAGTTTCCATTTCATGGTTCATGGTTCCTTTCTCTTGTTCTAGTTTCCTTATATTTCCCACATTGTTTTCTAAACTCAGGCAGACAGTGCTCACCCCAAAGATAATGAGTGAATTGCGGGGATTTTTTTTTTTTTAAAGGAAAGCCCAAATTTAATCACATATGTATGGAGAATTTTCATGGTGGTAAATTCTGGGGCAGTGGGGCAGACCCATGTTTATTCTAAGAACTGAGTCATGGAAAGGGGACTTGGGGTCTTAGGAGAGAGAGGAGGGGTCACCACTGGCAAGGAGGAAGGGAAAGTGAAGATAAATAACTTCCCTTTTTATGTTTTTCTAGAGAATGGGGACTAAAGACCATTTCTGAATTAGGAGAAAGGTAGAGACCCAGGGAGTGATTGATGGCTACTTTGTGGGATTTTTTTTTTTTTTTTTTTTTTTTTTTTTTTAAGAAGTACAGACAGGAAGGAAGGCAAGGAAGAGGGAGGAGAAAGAAGCATCTTTATTTTACTTTTATTTAGTTGTTCACACTGGATGCTTACCCCCAGGTCAGTACTTGAACTGAGGGGTATGTGACTTGTTCCTTTGGAGGTGAAAGACCCAACCGTTGCTCCACCAGGAACACCAGCACCATGCTGGGATATTTAAGAATGGTTTTCTTTGATTACACAGTACCATCTGACTCATCAACTTCATCCTCATGCTTGGTGCCATGATCTTAGGATAAAACCAATTATCGGTGTATGAAGTGAAAAGCACTTACATGTGGAATTCTGAATGACAGCATTTAATAACATTAAAGTGGCATCTTGAAATTGCGGCCTTATAAATCTGATTAACAGCGTCCAATCTTTGCAAGCCATTTTGTCTTCTCTTGACTCATTTGGGATAAAAAATTAAGCAATTAACTGACTTTGATTAAAGCTTTAACTTTCTGAAAGAGGCAGACTTACAGTTGAACTCATGACCTCCTTGGAATTGGAAAGGCTGGCTTCAGTGAGCACTCATGATTCATAAGAAGGAAAACACAACTTGTCCCTTGACTACTGGGGATGTGTTTGTTAGCTTTTGATAACATCACTGCAGTTTAGTGTTAGTCTAAACAGGGTGTAAGTCGTCATTGAAAAAGATTGGTCCATAAGGTCAACCAATACAGGTGTTCAGATCTTCATAGAAATGAATAGCTTGTGGTCGTGGGGAAACAGTCTTACTTGGGTTCTAGTATATGCTGGTTTATATAGCCAAGGAGGCAGATGCTTATTTCTTTGCAGTTTCATCTACCAAAAAAATGTTTAGTTCAAAAATGTTTCTGGACTTTATATCTCCAGAATGATAGTTTTTGAGAACTGGGCAGGGGAAAGTAGAATCAAAACTTGAGGAAAAAAATACTCCGTATTGAACCACCGATGAAATGCCTATTTGCTTTATTCTAGGTCAATCACAATTCAGAGTAAATGAAGGGAGAATATATTATTAAAGCAATTTACCGTTGCTGTATTTGGGATTCACGTAGCTATTTGTTATAAAGTCTCTGATATAGTTCATATATTGCCTGACTACAATTTATAATTATGAGAATTATTATTTAATGGTTGGATTCATTGCTAGGAATCAAAAGGCAAAGGACTATTCATTTCTGTGTTGTATTTGAGAAAATCCTTTCATATGTCTTTATGTGGAAAAACTGAAAAATGCTTAGAACAGTCTAGCAAATAATCATGATTTGTTTTTCCTGCACTGTAAAGATGACACTAATTGGAACCCTCATATAAGCATTGCTGATTATGGAGTTCATTGTTGGAAACTAGGTCATCACTGGAAATTACTGAGATATCTCCAATCTGTATATATAATTTTTTTTTCTGAGATGTTTTGAAGCCCTCTCCCTTAGTGATTTCAAAATTTAAACGGAAGAGACAAACCATGCAGGATGTCGCTAGTGCTGTTTCTCACTGAGTCGGGGAGATCTGCTCTCAGTGGGTGGCGGGAGGGTAAACAGTTCGACTTGCTCTGGGGGACCCACTGTAGGGTGGTGAGCATGGGCTGGACCCGACATCTGGTTTAACTCTCTTTGTGGCCTTGGTGAGTTTTTTTCCCTTCTCTATGCCTTAATTTCCTCATTTAGCCCTATGGAATTGGAGAAAATGGTGCTGGAGGAGTCTTGTGGAGTAGCTACATTAAAACCCTCTGTTGGAGACTATCTCCATTCTGGAAGCTCTTGAAGCCTGACCTGATAGAGTCTCTGCCATGATGGCTTCCTCTCTGGGATGTGTCTCTACTCCTCCTGGCAACTTTGGCTCAGAAAATTTGCCACCATAGTTGATAATTATTCTTGACTCTTTTCCCTTTCATCCGCAGCTAACCAGGTCCTATTGTCTCTACTACTTAAATAACTTCCACTCCTCTCACCCTGCCTGCTGCGTGCTGATGGAAGTCACAGTTATCATCTCTGGCATGTATTTCTTCTTGTGCTTCCTTATTCCATTACCCTTAGACTAAAGTCCAGACGCCTGAAGGAACTTGCAAGGCCCTCCATCCATTGCCTCTGCCATCACGCTAATACCATCTCTCCCTCTTCTCCACTCAACGAGCCAGATGTGCTATCTCAGGACTTTGAAGAGATCATGGCCTCTCCCTCCTGTGGCTTTCCAGCTCACCCTTCCCTTCATCAAGTCACCCTTTCTTAGACCTGCCTTCTGTTTTCTTTACTCCTATTTCCCTTCGGCTAATTGTTTTCACCTCTTCAAGCTTCCCTGACCCTAAGACAAGATTATTTTGTTTTCTCCAGAGTCTCTTGTACCACTTCTGCTTGGATATAAAGGATACTGTTTAATTGTCCATCTACCATTACTGGAATGTGCCCTCTGTGAGGGTAGGGGCTTGTCAGTCCTGTTCTTGGTCATATCCTCTTGGCACAGCACCTGACACATATAGACATTTGGCAAATACTGACTCCAGGAGTGCAGGAAAGGAAGAAAGAAATAGAATGCACCGTTGGTAAGAAAGCAAGCCCAGTAGGTGGGGTGTAACTGTGTCTTCTGTCTCTCCTTCCTTGCCATCCTCCTCCCCCCCTTCCACCCCACTTCTGTTAGAAACAGGGACTTCTCTAGCGAGACCAGATGTGTTTTAGTTATATAATCAAGAGGAGGTCATGGATCTTCCTCTCAACAATGTTCTAGACCCTTAGTGGAGATCGGCAAGTGCTTTTTTCTGAATTCAAGTTCCTCGTTGCTATCATTTGCTTGAGAAGAGATAAGGGTCCCCATTTGATCTAGCTGAATAATATAACCATGATGACTTTAGATGACTTCAGATCATCTCTTTCTGCTAGCAAAAGGTTGCCAGTCAAATAAACTTTGCTTAAAGCTTTCCCACCCATTTTAGTGTCATTGTTGTGATATATTGAGCTGACTCAGGCTAGTGTCATTATTTTCTTCAGTTGAGTATTTATTTCTTGTACTTTAACCTCTATAAACATAGTCCTTTTGACTCTTTTTTCTTCTGATTTTCATGATGGGCAGAAAAGCTCTTTATATTGGGTGGGATGGAGAGTACATCAGGACTACCTTCTCGTTATAAGGAAGGTTTAATCACACTGAGTTTAAAAATGGATGAAACCAGCCAAGTTCGTGCCTAGTGCGTGTCTCTCTTCTCTAGGAGGCAATGCTGTATCACTGTACCAAGAGTGGGCCCTGGAATCAGACCCAGTTCTGGAAACTTCTAGCTGATCAGAGCGTGGTACTTAATTTTTTTGGAGTCCCAGTTTCTGTTCCAAGTGAATGGGGGTAACGATAGTGTTCTGCCTTCCAGTTGTGATGAAGAGAGAGCATGTGTTCAGCGCATGTCAGTCATATTAAGTAGGCTCCTGGGGTTAGTTTGAAACTTGCTTGCCTGGTTATAATTATTTACATAAATGTGGGAAATGTGGAAAAGAACAGTGATCTTTTTAGCTTTGCAGGAGAACAAAAAGTGGTTTAAGATGCCAAATGCAAAGAACCTTGGGCTGGGAGGCAGGAGGTCATTTAAACTCTGCTGTTGACCAGTATACACACGAGGGTCTGGCCTCAGCTCCCTGTGGCTGCATTCCTCATCTCCAGATGAGGAGCTTTGCACCAAATCAGCTCGATTGTCCTTTCTACTGTTGGCATTTTGTGGATCTAGGAATGAGTAATTATTTCATTTTAAATACCTCACTGTGACAGACACGGAATGAATATTTGCTAAGTTGAATGATATCTTCTGACTTCATCTCTGGAATGTAGATGAGTTTTATGATATTGAATTGTAATGACAGGAAACTGATGAATTTTGAGATTGGAAAAAAAGACAAAGTTCAAAGCCAGAGACAAGCTGTATGGTTGGGCTGCTGTGATAAAGTACCATGGACTGAGTGACTTATCTCACAGAAATGTCTTGCCTCACACTTCTGGAGCCTGCAAGTTCAGAGTGAAGATTTCAGTAGGACTGGTTCTTGCGGGCTTCCGGTCTCTTGGTGGCATGCTGGCCATCTGGTGTTCCGTGGCGTCTACTGTGTTATTCAATCTCTGCCTGCATCTCCATGTTCTGCCTGTTTGCATGCCTGTGTCCAAGTTTCCTTTTTTTAATAATGATGTCTGTCATATTGGATTAGGGGCGCACCCTACTTTAGTATGAATGCATCTGTGATTACATTATCAGTGACCTAAGGTCACATTCTGAGATCCTGGAGGATAGGACCTCAGTTTATAAATTTTGGGTGAGGCAATTCAACCCATCACAGGCTGCTTCTGTCCTTTCAGCAGAACCCTCCCTCCCTCCCTTTCTTCCATCCTCCCATCCGGTCCTCCCTTCCTCTCTTCCTCCCTCCCTCCCTTCCAGTCTCCCATCCTGTCCACCCTCCCTCCTTCTCACCTGTTAACTTCTGAAATACAGGTGGATGAATAACATGTAATTATAGAAGTTGCCTGTTTAGCAGGACACTTAAAGTTTTACATACACTGCTACTAGCTAATTCTCTCAATAGTTACCCTTTTACTTTGTGAACTACTCGTAACTTTCAGTTCCCTCTCACACTCCCCGACTCCCCGCCATGTCCCTCTTACCCTACTCTTCCTAACTCTGTCCTCATCCATTTCACCTACTTTGCCTTCACTAGGCATTTCACTTGTCGTGAGTAGATAGTTCTGCCACCAGATGGTGTGCAAGGATTGGGAAAAGAATGAAGTACTATGTCCAGTGTGACTGTTTCCAGCATTTATTTCAGGAAGAAGGCTGACGCAACAAACCCAACTGAGATGCAGACGTGGTGTCCATTTTGCTTCTCCTTACATGTTTTTTCTTCTTTTATTATGGAAATTGAAGCCTGACTGGAAATCTCACAATAAAGAAACCTCTATCACTTGACGAATAAGCGTTAGTGGGACACTGTTCAGTGATAACAGGCTGCGATGTAAGAGCAGGATTCTGCAGTTAGAGGGTCACATCCTCAGACAGGTCTCAGGAACCACACAGAAAGGGAGACTATGAGAGCATCGCAGCCAGAGAATGCCATGAGAGCCATAGGGATGTCATCTGTCGTCGTCTCCTTCAGCCTGGCCACAGCCCGGAGGCTGGAGCCATGGACAGTGTGCTTCGTTTAAAGTGGACAGAGATTCGTTTTCCTCGCCATTCCCCGCCAGTGTTAAAGAAGCCCATAGTTCATGTCCTCACCCCCATTTAAGGCTTCCCTTGGGGAAAGAAGACCTGGAGATACTGACATTTTTCTTGACAACACTTTTCTGTGGCTGAGTTGTGTGGCTCCTTAGTTGGACCTAGTCTGACTTCTCTTCCACCCCTGTTTGATTCCCCTGAACGTTTACTCCCACTTAAAATGTTATCTGCCTCTGCCCGCCTATGACAAGTATTTGAGTTTGAGACACCTGCTTGCCCAAGGAGCGGTGCTGGCGGTGGCTGGCTGGCTTGGGGCCACAGCTGTCATGACTCCCACCGACCGATGTGGCCCCTGTGACTGGGAGCCAGTGGGAAAGATGAGTGTGATCTGCTGCACAGGCCATGCCTTTCGAGGAGAGTCAGGACCCAGGGGAAAACTAAAAATGGAAACATCATCTGCCACTGCTCAGTTAGTGAAAAAGAAATCAGAAGTCTGTGCACACATAGGTGAGACATTGGGAACTTACAGAGAGCAAATCAATACATGACCAGAGACCCTGGGTCAGCAGCACACAAGAGGAGGAGAAGCCTTAAAGGACTGCCTTGCAAGACTGAGTGTTTCTGGGTACAATTCATTACTTAGGATTAGAAGGTGATTGATGAGACCAGGTGACTGAGGAGACAAGGCAGTGAGTCAGCTCGAAATTAGATAGTTTACTGTTTCCCAAAGAATCAGCAAAATTCTGTTCTGGTTACCTATGAGGTGGCTGTCAGAGACACTTTCCATCTGAACATGGGAACCAATTAGGGAAACATTGGACTAGGAATGGAGAGTTTCCAAAGGTGAAAGCAGAGACTTTTGCTTACCTCAGTGAAGATGAATGAGAGTCTACCTGTGTGGGGCCCAACCCTGGCTGATTGATTGGTGATGATAGCATTTGTCGAGAGCTTAGTTAGTTACTCTGTGCTAGACTCTGCATAAAGAGGTGGCCTGTGTGAGATCATTGCAGCCCCAGCATTGTCCTCTACTATTGTCATCCCTCCTTCATAGACAAGGAGACATAGGATCGGAAAGACCAGAACTTAAGTCCAAGCTCCTCACAGAACCGTGGTTCAAATGCAAGCTTTCAGGCTAAATACTACCAATGTTTTCCCACTTGGCAATAAAGAATAAATAATAGTCCTTCTTCCCTCCCTCCCCCCGCCCGTCTTCCTTCCCTCCTTCCTTCCTAAAAATTCTAATTCTTCCTGTCCTCTTTAAACAAATATAAATAATAAAAACAAAGTGTTAATATTGCAGAAGTTTTAGAAAGTTCTCAGAGAGCATTCTCTCCTGTTGTTTCTGGCAGATGAGGTACTGCTTATTCAAGTAATTAAATATTTTTTTGACTGTCCTTAATAATGGTTTCTTAGGTAAGAATTTTAGAAACATGGGTTATTAGCAATACCAGGGAAGCTAGAGAGGAGGCCCTTTCCAATGACCCACATCTCCCTGTACTTGTGGCCTGGTTTGGGGATCCACTGGGGGTCAGGATTTCTCCTGATAGCTTTATGAATTGAATCCATGAAAGTCACAGCAGAGACTCTGAGGTCTTCGCCAGCCGGTAAGAAGTCAGCACTGTCCCAGCCCCGCAGTGGTGTCCAGCTTGCTTCTCAGCAGCAGACTGATGGCTTCACACACACTTAAGCTGGTTACCACAATGATGGACAGCCTTTCCGTCGTGGTCTGTAGGTCCCAACCTTAGGAACTGGACCTTTGCAGTCACCATGGCACACATGAATCCAACCAGTGACATAACTTTGCTTGGCCTGGTGTTTCAGTCTGCTCCTTTATCTGACTGGGTGGGGGGGCACCCTGTGAAGCAGCCTGAGAAAAAAGCCCATCACGCTGGACTGTTTGTTGCTCCATCTACAGCTCCCAGATGTGCTTGTAGGCGCCATCTTGGTTTACTGATGGCAGATGCCAGAGGGGAAGGAAAGAGCCTTTTCCCCCAAGTCAGTCATTCTGACCTGGTTTCTTCCCAGAACAAGGCCAGTTTTGTTCACATTTCCACTGTGCAAGTTCTTTCTGGTGCAGAGAGAGGGAGTCCTAAGAGTGTTTTTGTCTGCACTGTTGCTGTTTTTCCCCCAATACACTAGCAAGTCTTTCATATACCTATTAATATTTTTCCTGTTTATACAAAGACATGATCTTTAAGTTCTGTCCCCTTCCCACCTCCCCTCCAGCCCCACCTCTTTCATGTGGAATGGTAGCTTTCTGAGCCTGGCCTGCGACTGTCACTGTCTTCTGTCCCTGTACCACTGTTTTGCTTCGGATTTCTGGTGCGAGGTCACCATATCTGCTGCTTGTCTTTTCACACCCTCATTTTGATGAGCAACATCTTCCAGCAGCTTCCTAAGAAAGAGCTACTGGATGGAAACCTTGTTTTTCCTTTCTCATTTTAGTCTTTGCGTGTGTGAAAATGTCAAATGTCCACTTGACTGATATTTGACTGGATGGAGACTTTTAGTCTTCCCACAGCTAGTATTGTAGGTGAACAGTTTGCTATTTTGACTTCTGGGCCTTCGAAGGTAAATGTTTTTTGTCCTGGAAACTCTTAGACTTTTCTCTTTATCTTGATTAATCTGAAGTTTCATGCTGCTGTGTCTTTAAAACTCTGAACTCTGAGAATTTTCTCAATTTATTTTTTTTTGAAATAGTCTTCTCGTCATTGCATGATTTCTGTTCATTCCAGATCTTACACCTTCTGGATTGACGGCCTAATAATTTTGTGTTTTCCTTGTTTTGTTCTAATTTCTTGGAAATTCTTTTGACTTTAATTATCATACCTTGGAATTGCAAGAGCTTTTTCTTGCCCGTTTCCCCGCTTCATAGGACCGTACTTTTGCTTTATCAATATAGGAGCTCCATCTTTTTTTTAACTCTGAGCATGTTCACATGAATGGGTGGCGTGATGACTGGCTAACACCAGAGCTGAGGGCAGAGTCAGGTTGCCTGGAAGGCTCCGTCGTGACTACCTACCAGTCATTTCTTTGCCGTTTAGTGTCTCTGGGGAAGAGCCATTCGTTTCCTCATGGAAGAGGTGAGTTTCTTTTCATCTGACAAAGCTGGCTGTCGAGGCCTGGAACACTTGCCTCGCAGAAGAAGATATATGGCTTTGCAGCCTCTGAATTACGTTTCAGGCCCAGGAGCGTTGCAGGTGCTATCAATATTTCTTCTGAGGGGCACAGATGTTATTGGTCCTCTGAGAGGTCAGGTAAGTGGGTAGGAAGACAGCTTTGCACAGACTGGCGTTCCTCAGACCCTTGGCAGTCTCGTGTGTGAACAGCCGGGGCTGCGGCTACCGGCTGCCCAGGACGGATTCTGGGGCCTGAGGGAGCCGTGCTGGAGGCACTGAGCTGTGTGGCACCCATGCAGGTCTGTACCTGAGAGTAAAGTGATTGGGACGTGTGTGCACGTGTCTCTGTGTGTGTCCATACATGCATGTTTACGTAAGTGTGTGTATGCAAGTGTGTTCTCAGCCCAGAAGCCAACCCCTTCTGCGAGGCGCCCTGCTTCCAGAACTTCACCTGTTCTTGTCACTCCCTGTTTTACTCTTGCCTTTCCTCCCACCTCCCAAACGTGCTGAGCTCTCCTAGCTGCTACCATCTCACCTGCCTTCTCTCAGTCTTTGGGGGGTTAACATAGTTTTGAAAATTTGACTCTTGTCATTTTAGTGGCCATTTGAGGAGATAAAGGCTTGTGGTGAATTCTGTTTGCCTTATTATTTCTTGTGATTCTTGGATGAGCTCCTCAAGGTGAAGGTCCAGGTGTTACATTGGTATGTTTTATGTTTTCATTTTAGTTCATCTTTTTAAGGAAAAGGTACAGGCAGGAGTGAAGGCAAGTAGGCAGGCGGGCAGGAAGGGAGAGGAAGAATCAGCAGTCTATTCGTTCTTATTTACTTGTTTATGGTGATTGCCACCCCTGGCCTGGGGTCTTGAACCTGAGGCCTGGGATGCCTGTGGGACTGCTCCCAGTTGTACTAGGCCGTTAGGACCCCAGGACACAGCCTTTTCTTTTTTTTTTTAAAGGAACAGTGCAGACGGGACTGGCAGGAACCAGGTAGGCAGGAAGAGAGAAGAGGAAGAAACATTTTTTTTTATAGTTGTTTATCTTGGTTGTCCCCTGGCCCTGGGTGTCAAACCTGGGTCCTTGGGATGCACGTGGATGGCGTCCGGTGGCCTTCTCTGCTCGCTAGGCCACCTGGGTGGAGCGTTTTATACCAAGTGCACCTGGCCCCTCAGTACAGAGGCGGATGACTGATGGCCTGTGCTTGAAGAGCTCTCTGCGACAACACTTTCAGCTGCTGATGGTCTCAGGTTATTCTGGCCTTGGGAAAGGCAGGTAGAGTGGGGGTTGCAGACCAGCACCCACGGCCGAGTGAGGCATTTTCTCCATCTTGCATATTTAATTGGTCTAAGAATCATTAGTCTAATGATTTGATTTCTTTCTTTTTCCAAGCCAAAGAGGTCCGCATGCATTCCTGCTTCAAAGTGGATGTCATTCTATTTTTCATAAGCCGACTTAGACTAAACTGCACCATCTTGCCTTCTGAAGTTGGCTTCCTGGCTGTGTACGAGGCCGTGGTTTGCTGCTCCCAGATGCCCACTCCAAATATTTGCTTCCCACAGCTGCAAAAAACGTGTCTATAGATCTTCCTGGTACCTAGCGTTCTGTGGTTTAAATGTTTAAGTGCGTAAAAGCTGTCTTTCTGCTAACATTTGTTTACTGACTAGATTCATGATAAAACACATTTCTTTTTGCTTTTTTTCCCTTCGTTGTGGAGACTCCAGTAGGCTCAGTGTCATTGTCATTTTCGCCTGTTCTCCTCCTCCCCCTCCCCTGTTCCTCCACAAATACCACTACTTCCTCCTCCCCCTCCTCCTCTATCTCCTCCCCCTCCCCTTCCATCTCTTCCTCTGCCTCCTCCACTTTCCTTCTCTTCCTTCTCCTTTTAGCCATAACCAATAACAAGAAATGCATTTTACACCACTACCCAGTAGACATATGTGCAATTAGAACAAAAGTTTCTTGAACACACACCCTTAATATATGTGATTACACTTATCTTCTTAGTTCTACTCTATTAAGGGATATATTAAGATATTTAATATATTATGAACTATATATTAAAATATGCTGGTTATGATTTGCAGTGATGCACACCTTAAACCTCTATAGTGTTAGCTAGGTTCCTTCAATCCAGCTGATTAAGAAAATACTGCCCAGGAGCCACTGAACAGATCACGCCGCCCATGGTGGCAGCCCACCGTGGCAAAGACAGTGCTGCAGCTGAGGTACATGAAACCTTACTATAGGTTCACTCTTGCTCGTCCTTCTTGCTTTTTTCATTCCATTGCCAGAATTAAATACTCTTGTTTTAAAATGAGAGGAAAGAATTCTAGGACCCCACCTCTGAACCTGGGACCATGATCTTTTTTGCTTATTCATTACCTGTCCTCTTTATCCTGCTTTGTAGCCAGCATCCTTGTCATCCAGCCAGCAGACTGGCTGAGAATCCAGTCTGTCTGTCACACTGCACTTCAGGCCTCCGAACAGTGTGTAGTTTTATTTACTGAAAAAACACTGACATTTACTCAATATTCAGCCTCCAGATGGAGTGCTGGCTGATTTTACCGAACTTGCTAATATTCTTTTCATGAATTGCTTTTTTCGAATTTGAGAATTTAATGTGAACTGTGGAAAGTCCAGGCAAGTACCATGAAGAAAATAGCATTTATAATTCTACTATTTCAAGGTAGACACTTTTTTCTCCAATTTAGTGTATTTCCTTTAAGTAATTTCTATGCAGATATGATTTTCATGATTGCTGTCAGCTTCCAAGTGCTATTATATATTCTGGCTTTTCTTTTAACGTCACATTATGTCAGGCATTCTCACTTCATTGAGTTCATTTAACAAGTACCACTTGAAATGTTTTTTTGGCAATTTAGGTATTTTCTAGTTTTCTTTATTTTTGTGTGTTTCTCTACAGGATTGCTGTAAATATCTAATGTCTGAACATCTACATTTAGAGGAACATCCTTAAGATAGGTTTAAAAGTAGAGCACTGTTGGACTCTTGACACTAACCACTGAGTCACCTTCTCAGGCAGATTGACCATTTTTAATTTTTGTAAGGAACAGTGCAGGCAGGAATGATGGCAAGTAGGCAGGCGGGCAGGAAGGGTGATGAGGAAGAAACATTGTTTAATTTATTTAGTTGTTCATCTTGGTGGTCTCCCTAGGCCCTGGTCTTGAACCTAATGGGGAACCTTGGGATCTTTGTGGATTATGCCTGGAGGACTAAACCTCGAGGTCACCAAGGTGTGCCCCTGAATCATTTTCTTTCAGCCCTGTGGGTAGTAGTTGGCATTTATTAGTTTTTTGACTTTTTAATTTTTGCACATTAAAATAAACTCTCATGTATAGGTTCCCCATTCCTCATATAAATGTCAACACCCTGCCCTCCACCACATCATCAAGTGTTCTTCACCATTGTCCTGTGGGTTCCACCGTCATTTACACACAGCCTGGCTGCCCCCGCCAATCCCATTCCTATTGGAAAACTCAATTCTGTTGCAAGTGTCCAAGGGTTGGTTGGTTTTCATCTGTTCCTTTTGTTTTGTCTATTCACATTCCACCTATGAGTGAGGTCATCTGGTATCCAGCTTTCTTCTTTTGACTTATTTCACTTAGCATAACCCCCTCTAGTGGAGCGTTGGGTTTTTTCTTAAAAGATGAGGCAGACTTTGAATTCAGCATCTACATGTAAGGAGTCCCAGAGGGAGGGACAGAGTTGGGCATTGGCAGAATGGTGAAATCAGGTAGTGATCGAAAGCCAGGGAAAGGATGATGTCACGTTTCCTAGTAGTAAGGAAACATAAATTGGTTGGGAATGGTGTAACCAAGTGTGTGCCTATGAGTGTGCAAGTGTAGGGGTAGCTGAGGAAATCACAGAGAATGGCTTCTGTCATCTTAGTTTTATTTTCTCCCACTCTGGAATTGAGAATGGGCACAGGGCCTGTGAGGACCTTGGTGGTAACATGGAGCAACCCAAGTGGGCGGAAGGGTGGCTTGCCATAGCAACCACTTACATAAAGACTTACACGAGTATTTCCACTTCGCTCTGGAGAATCGGCTGCACTACACCGTCATACATTTGTGGTCATACTAATCTGTGAGGCCCTTTGTGGTTTTTCTCTGGAGTGCTGAGTGCCTTAATATAGTTTCTTAAAGATGAGTGTGGATGGGCTGACCTGGGTTGGGAAGTTTCATAGTGTTTGCAGAAATTGGAAAAGGGGGCTAAGGAGGTATAAGCCTAGCAATAGTGTTGGTAATGTGATGTTTTATGGGATCTGGGCCACCAGAGAAAGGGCCTGTCCATGTGATGGAACTGGAAGAAAGGAATATATTCTGTGTATCTATAACTAGAGCTCAGATCCTGAACTATAACTGCTGTAAAAGTGGTGTTCATGGCACGGCAGTATTGGGGATGGGAAAAATTTCCTGGATTCCACTATTCTTGGAAGCTTGTTTTGGGTCCATGACATGAGTTCATGGCTGGAGCAGGGATATTCCTTTTTTTTTTTTTTTTAAAGATAGTGCAGGCAGGAATAAAGGCAAGTAGGTAGGCAAGCAGGTAGGAAGAAGCACTTTATTTAATTTTTCAACTTGTTTGCTCCCCCCAGCTCGGATTCTTGAACCTGGAATCTTGGGACCTGGTTGCCCCTGGAATTGGGAAATCTGTGAACATTAAGAATCAAAGCTACTATTGGAACTTTCACTGTTTAGCTTCAGCTGGAAGGCAGATGTTAATCTGTGTGCAGCACTGCAGACTAAATCGCTGGTGCTAGTTTATTTGGTGCTTTCCTCCAAGGTTCAGTGGTGCTTCAGAATGTATGATGGTGGAACACCCAGAGAAGTTTGCATTCTTGGTCAGAGTGGGAGTTTGGGCCTGTCCCAGTGAGGTCAGAGATGGTTTGAATAGATACAGTTAGGACAAAGAATGACATACTTGAATTTAAGGGATTATCTGGGGCAGAACCAGATCCTCCAAAGGGCTGTTGACAGAAGCGACTCCTTCTGGGACTAGGATTGGGAGCTCTGGTGCAGCCTGCTGCACCCCCAAATTGGCCCTGCCCAGCACACCAGATTGTATTTTGTTATTTCTTGAGCTGGCATTTTTCCAGTGTCTCCACCACTCCTTTCATCTTAGCATTTCTGGAAGGGGGGCATCTGGGTGTTGTGTCCTGAAGTCAGATATAGTTTGTTTATGGCATCAACTGGAATTTAAGTTAGGTCTTTGTAAATATTGAAAAAAAAATCCTTCTAGTTGCCTTTTGACCTACTCTCAAACTGATGCTAATCAAAAATGGTATTTCATTAACTTCTTGAAACATACTATTCAAACATGTCTTGAATGACAAAACTGATAGTTAGATGCAATTCATTGCTGGAGGTGATGCTCTCTTTTGAATCACTACAATTCATTATGCTAGTTCTCTGAAGCCAAACCACTAAATCTGGAGAGGAAACGGGCACTGACTATACCAGCTGCCGTTCTTGCTTAGAGCAGACCTTGAGAGGACTGAATCTTTCAACATGCCTTAAGCAATGCAGTTATAAACTTGAACCTCTTTTTGCTTCTTTTGAATCTAGAACACATTTTTATACTTCACATGGGCTTCATAGGTGTACAGATTATGTTCCCAATTGACCTTCCTTGTTGATTTTGTGGTTAGAATGAAATACTGCTTTTTGTTTATTGTTCTGCAGTGTTAATCCATTCTTAAGAAGGCAGGTGCCTGATCTGGAGATAAAGTTGGAGCATAGAAGAACTAGACACTAAATCACTGTTAATCAGCAGTGTGTTCAGTTCCTCTATGGAACTTTGGGTGTTTAACTGAGCACCCCAGATTTAAGCAAGCATTTACCTGTGAAGAAACTACACCAATGACAATTTTGAGATCTGAAAATAAAACCGATAAGAAGACATGAAACCAGGGCTATTTCTTCTGGATGGAAGACTCAGGACAGACTTAAAGGCTGTCTTCAAATAAATGGGGCATTATTATTACAAGGATTGTGATATCTTGTCTCTTTGGATACTCTGTGCATAAATCAGGGGAAATCGGTTTAGCTGGTAACAGAAGAGATTTAGGATAGATAGGAAGAAGAAAATTTTGGATAGGAAATGCAGGTGAACACTGAGAAAGTGTGTGGTCTTTATTTTCCTCCCCAAAAATCTGACCATTTGGATTGAATACACTTATCTGTTGGGGATGATCTAAAGCTGAGCCTTGTTCTCAAGATCCTGAGATTTTATGGTTCATTTGTTTTGGACGTTCAGAATCTCACTTTGATGATATCTCTTCTGGGAAGCAAAAATACCTTTCAGCTCAATTCGTGGAAAACAGTAACTGTGGCTTATTATTGAATTATTTATACCTGTGTTGATAATGAAATGGCATTTAAGAAAAATGCTGACTTTTAAGCAAATATTTAAAATTCCCAATCAAGGGTGTTTTTTGTTTTGTTTTTTCTTAAAGTTGCTAGATGAGTAAGGCTTTTCACTTGCTTTCTCTTCTTCACTTGTACTGCCTTAGTCCTCAAATTCTGCATGTAACATATTTCCTTTCTAAGCTAGAATATAGCTTAGCAAAAAGATGTCAAATTCTCGAGGTTGGTGGTAGGAGACTCTTTGAGGGAAAATCCTGGTTTTTTTTTAAGCCTGGGTATTACCACCTAGTGAATTTTTATGTCATGTGCCCTGTGTTATTCAGTACCAAACATTTTAGCTAACGGGCTGAATATTTTATTTGTAAAAGGTTTAAAAATGTTAATTATTTTGGTTCCTTTCATGATGCAATTAACCTTTACAAAGAATTTTATTTTTTAAAACATAAGAAAACAAAAATCCAACAAAGTAAGTTAGCAGTATAAAGATGATACTCTCATACTGTGGATTAAGAATACTTAATCTATTATAAAAATGGAGATCGCACCATCTGGCAATTTCTGAAAAGCAAATCTACCATAACTCTAAGGTACCAAAGTGAATCTCTACATATTATAGTGTTTTCCACTCAGTTAAATCTTTTAAAAGTCTTTGGAATATGAACATTCATTTCAAATACACATTTTGAAACTAAATTGAATATAAGATCAGGTGACTTCCTCATGTAGTCAACAGTCTAAATTGTTGAAAATCTATTATGAGGCCAAAGGCAATTGCAACTTGAAATGGTTGATTCTAAAGCTCTTTGCCCACTAGCTCACAAAGTGAAATAGAGTTGGCACTGAAGACTTAGTTTGATCTTTGACCAAAGTACTAGGAACACACCAGGGGGAAATGACAGCATCTTTAGTAAAGGATGTGAGGACAACTGACCATCCCCATGCAGAAGAATGAAGTTAGACCCTTATCTCACTTCACATTCAACCATTAACTCAGAGTGTATTAAAGACTTAAAAATAAGATCTGAAACTGTAAAACTACTAGAAGAAAGCACAGGGAAAAAGCCTCTTGACATTGGTGTGGGCAATGACCATTCAGATTTGACTCCAAAGGTGACAAAAGCAGAGACAGACAAATGGTATTCAAACTAAAAATCTTCTGCATATTAAAAGAAACAATCAACAAAGTGAAGAGACAACCGATGAACAGAAATCATGCATCTGTTAAAAGTTTCATATCCAAAATATATAAGACACTCAGACAAATCAACAGAAAAAAATGAGTCACCCATTTAAATAATAAACAACGGACCACAATAGACATAACTTCAGAGAAGGCATGCAGATGACCAACATGTGTATTGTAAAATGTTCTGCATCATTAGTCAAAAAATAAAAATCAAGACCACAATATCATTTCACAATATTAGTAGGATGACTATCATCAAAAGGACAGTAATAGATAGAGAGTTGGCAAATATGTGGAAAAAAGGGAACACCTGTATGCCGTTGGTAGGAATATAATTGGTGTAGCCAATCTGGAGAATGGTCTGGAGGGTCCATGTTTTTAACTTAAACCCCCAAATTAAAAATTATATATTTTGTATGTAATGTGCTATATAGTCTGCGAGGTTACATTTGCATTTCCCCTTAGGTTTTTATAAGTGCTCATTTGCAATGACTTTTTAATGTATGTTTTCTTTCTAGAAAGTGTAGACTAATGCTGGACATAGGATCAGATCAACTGACCCTAATATCTTATAAAGTTATAAATATAAATCAACTTGAGTGTCCATTGACAGATGAATGGCTATGGGAAGTATGGTATTTATATGTGTTTGTCTGTGTATATACACATACAATGGAATTTTACTTTAAAAAGGATATCCTGTCATTTTTGACAACTGGATGAACCTAGAAGTTATGTATAATGAAATAAGTCAGGCACCAAAGATAAACACTGCATGATCTCACTTATTCATGGAATCTAAAAAAAGCCAGACTCACACAAACAGTAGAATGGTGGTTATAGAAAATGAGGAAATGTTGGTCAAAGGGCACAAAGTTACTGTCATGTAGGATGAGTAAGTCTAGAACTCTGCTATCCAGTATGATGACTAGAGTTAATACTGTAATGAGTGCTCAAATTTGCTAAGAGAGTATATTTTAGGTGATCTCATTACACACAAAAATTGACAACCACGTGAAGGGATATGTTAATTAGCCTGGCTGTAGTAATTGCTATGTATGTATATAGATCTCAAACTATTCACTTGTACCTTATATACATATATAAATAAAATGTATTAAAAAGATTTAGGATACAGTTTCCTTCTTACTTTCTCATGCCTTCCCCTGGCTTCATCTTCATTTCCTTCCCTCCTTTATTTCTATATTAACATGTGTTTCTAGTGTTGTGATACGGGATTGAGATGTAACTTTTTTTTTAAAGTAAGGGTACAGGCAGATGAAGGCAAGAAGAATCAGGCAGGCAAGAGCAGAGAGAAAGGCACTTTATTTTATTTAGTTGTTCATATTGGTTGGTGTCCTCGCCCACACAAGCCCCTGGCCCCCAGCCCCAGGTCCCAGGTCTTGAACCCCGGATCTTGGTATGTCTGCGGGACTGCTCCCAAGTTGTACCAGGCCACTAGGGGCCACCAGAGATATAATTTGTAAAGTAAACCCTTCTACTGTTTTTAACTTTTTTGATTGCTTGGAAAGGAAGACTTTAATGTTATTTTTCCAAAAAGTTATAGACTTCCTTTATATACTTTTCTTCCTATAATGAGTTTGTGACTCAAAAGTCATAATAAAAAAAAAAAAAAAACCTTGTCTTTGCCTAGAATATAAATAAGCTGTGTCTGTGATGCAAACAATCTTTGTTCTCTGAGGGTTAAGTGGAATTTGTCACATGAGGTTTCATGCTGTTAACAGTATTTTTTTATCTGTTGGGAATTTTAATCCTTTGTAAACTGCCACTGAATTTCGGTGTCTGTGATTTGATGGACAGATGCTCACTTTCCCTGCTTTTTCTTTGTTCTAGATACATTTCATACTGCTCTTCAGCCGACAAGGGAAGTTACGGCTACAGAAGTGGTACACTACTCTTCCAGACAAAGAGAGGAAAAGGATCACCCGGGAAATTGTTCAGATTATCCTTTCTCGTGGGCAGAGGATGAGCAGTTTTGTTGACTGGAAGGAGCTAAAGCTTGTTTATAAAAGGTGTGAGTAGCACTATGAGAACTGAATTTCTCATTTTTGCTTTGGTTTGTTTAATCTGGAACAGTTGGGATTGCAACACTGATGCCGTCATCATTTATTGAAATATTTGATGTGTATTTGTACCCACACAGGCTAACGAGATGTGCCAGGATGGATTGGGGTAGTGAATTTACATGTGAATCATGAATGCATGCATCAAAAAATAGCTAATGAACCACCTATTAGTCTCCTGGCACTGTTCTAAGGTGGATAGGTCTGAATGAGAAACAGAACATTTCTGATCTCGTGAAGCTTACTCATTTAAGTTAACAAAACACTTTCAGTGAGTTACAGATTCTGTGGAGAAAGTACAGGTTAATGTGATAGATGGCTCCTATGATAGTTATTATTACTCAGTATTAGTTATTATTACTCAGAGGATGATACTGAAGCCACAGAGAATTTAATTAGTCCCCAATCACAGTAATGAAGTAGTAATTAGCAGAGCCAATTCAAATTAGGATTTTTTTAAATCCAGGATTTTATTTTTTAAGCCAAAGTGCAGGTAGGAATGACAGTGAGTAGGCTGGCATGGAGAGAGGGGAGGAAGTAGCATCTTATATATTGTATTTGACTGTTCATTTTGATTGTTTCTGCCAGCCCTGGGAGGCGAACCTGGGACGTTTGGCATGCGCCCAACCACTGCTCTAGCGGGGACACCTGAAACCCAGGATTCAAAGCCCGTATATTCTCTTTACTGTGCCTGCTTACCATGGCAAACCATACAGAAAGGGACCTCGACCTATAGATGAGGAAACCGAGGTGCCCAGAGGGAAAGTGATTTTTCCACCAAAACCCGGATAATTGACGCCTCAACCAGAGCACAGCTGACCTGACCCCATACCTTTTAGAAAAAAACAGAAAACAAAAAATACACATTAGAAAGACATTGCAAATGGGCATTTATAAAAGCCTAAGGGGAAATGCAGAGGTAAACTTACAGGCTGTATTTAAGGGAATGAATTCCTAGGAAGTGCCTGAGCAAGGCGGCTTTTGCCAGGTCCTAGGTCAACATGTTATGCCAGCATCCCTAGAGAGCTCTTTTTAATAAGCATCGCAGGGAAGCAAGGCAAAGCCTCCATCAGTACTTGCCCCTACTCACTACTTGCTGGTTTTCTAAAGCCTGGGGTTCATTTGTAACTTAAACAACTGTATCAGAGAGAGACTCTGGCCTCCTGGTTTTCTTGGCAGATTTTTTTTACTGGTACATAGCAGTGAGCAGGGCAGACTCTGCGCCTGCCTTTGGGGGACTGCTGGTCCAGTCGGGGAGAGACAGGCCATGGAAGGCACTAGATGCTCTGATGGTGGGGGCACGGGGTGCCCGGCAGGGCAACTAATCCCATCAGAGAGTGGAGACATGTCCCGGAAGAAATGACATCCAAGCTCAGTGCTAAAGGAGCAACAGGAGTTCACCGCATGCATGTGGGAGAGGATGTCTTGTAGCAGAAGCCACACAAGAGGTTGTTGGGGGGTCTTGAGAAGCAAGGGCAGGAGACAGGAGCAGAGCGAGTGTGGCACAGTGTGACGGGAGACGGTAGGCGTGTGGTCCCTGCGCCCTTGGTCGGGTTTTTGGAGCTTAGAGGGGACAGTCCACAGAACTGTGAAGGGCCCGAACAGGCACCCTGAGGACCGTGAGCTCCACTAGCCCACAGCAGCTCAAGGGACAGTTTCGTGGACGGCCTTCCACAGGATTAACAGAAGCAGTGCCATCGCCAGCAAAGTAGTTTTCTATGTTCTGTTTTATGTTTGGGGGAGGACACCACTGGATGTGATGAATAATCATTTAATGTTGGACTTGGATGGGGAGAATCTGGAGAAATGGGGGTAACTTGGCGTATTCTTTGGGGAAAAACCGCCTTCAGGTTGTTTAATGGGTCGTCATAGTTGACTTTTTTTTCTTTTCAAGGTATGCTAGTTTGTATTTTTGCTGTGCAGTAGAAAATCAGGACAATGAGCTCTTGACCCTAGAGACTGTGCATCGGTACGTGGAGCTGCTGGACAAGTACTTTGGAAATGTAAGTGCTTTCTGGTCTAGTAGAGCTAGTCTCCATCGCGGCCCCACTCTGGTTCTTTTTCGTCACTTGCCTGCTCTCGCTCCAGTCTAAATGGGCGCCAAGGATCAGGACACCAAGCTGTTTCCCTTTCCTGTAATTCTTAGTGCAGGAGGGATCCAGAGCTTCCGAAAGCTCTGGTGTCTTCAGATCCCGACCACACTAGGGACTCAGTGCCAGTGAATTAGGATTTAATTAGGAAGGATTCCTTCATATTTTGTCCTTCATTCTACATTGATCTCTTTTCTATTTTGACTTTTTATCCCATAGTTAGCCTCTTTCACTAAGCTACAAATATTCTTTAATTTTTGGAATGAAACAAAAGGTGACTAGAGAGACCACTGGTTTACACATCATACAGATTTCAGGTGAACAGGACTGTAATTTCCATCTGTGTCCATGGCATGATGACTTCCCACCAAAAGTCTGGTTTCCATCCACCTCCATACAATTGACCTCATTTCACTGCCCCCGCCCTCTCCCCCTCTGGTAACCACCATTCTGTTCAGAATGGACGGGTTTCTTCGCTCCAAGTGTGGTTTGCACCTAAGAAAAAGCACCAAGTGCACAAACAAGTCCTTGTCCTTGCACATGACTCGCCAGTGTCCACACTCTAACTGCCAAGTCTCGGCCAGACCAGGTGGTATGCACGCAGCAGTGGCTGACAGCGTGGGCCCCCTGTACCAACCCAGAGAAGTCATGAAGTCATCATAGCCCTTTCCTCATAGACAGCACCACTCCTCACTCTTCACCTGCCTTCACTTCTGGGCTCTGGATCCTTGCTCCTCACAGCCCATTCTGAAATGGACCCTTTTTCTCTGACCCTGGTGGTGTTGCAGACTCTCACCCTAGCTTTTGAAGGGCCCTCACTGGTTGCTTCCCTGATCTCTTTCTTCTTCCTGCCCTCCTAATATTCTCCTGCCTTCCTCCTCTCTGTGGATGTCAGTTTGACTTTCTTTCCTGGAGATCCATTACCAGAGGACAGTTCTTCACATTGTGTGTGACAGTCTTTCCTGGGCTTCTCACTGTCATCTCAGTCTCAGCATGGCATGAGCCAAATGCATCTTCCGAAAGCCTGTCCTGTCTTGGCATTGAAGCCTTCAATACAAGAGACAGTGTTTCTTTCATCTGTCTCTACCCTTTTCTAAATTCTGCCTCTGTTTAATCACATTGAACTAACATCATCTCCTTTCCACTCACACTGGGACAGTTTGATTTGGGATTGCAGTTTTGCATTTCATTTAAACCTCATATCCAGCCCTCTCTACCTTTGGGCTCGTCTCTGATTTCCCTTGTCTGGCCTGTTGGCTGTTACCTACCTTAAAAAGCTCAGATCTAGGATCTAGGACAACAGTCTTCCTCCTCACTCCCCATTATCTATAATAAATGCGGTTCAGACTTCTTAGTGTGGCATTTCAGCTTTCTAAATACTCATCCCAGACCATGTCTCCAACTTGCTTTTCTCTTTACATCCCTGACATATGCAATACTCTAGCCATGTGGAACTGCCTTGTAATACCCTTACCTGGTGCAGGATTTGCTTGACCAACAAACTGTAAGCCTCTAGAGATCATTACCTGGACTCGTTTGGGTTTTTTTTTCAACACCTGTAATCAGCTCTGGACCAGGTTATGATGAGTTTTCCAGAAACATTTGAACAAGTTCACGCTCTCAAGAAATAAATCATTGAATTTGGGAGATCTTTTCTTCTTGTGAATATTCTTTGCCCTATTTTTTTTTAAGTGTTGTTAGGAGAATTTATGTCCAGAAAAGTTTTCTGTATTCTACATAATGGAATGAGCAACATTTACAGTATTGATTGGGATTTTATCAGATTTGTGACAATACTTTACACCAGGATAAGCACTTGAAAGGTTTCTGAACAAAGTATTCCACTCTTCCTTCCTTTTCTTCAATGTTTATTTTGCTTTATAATAATAATAATAATAATTTTGTTTTGAAGGAAAGGTACAGGCAGAAATGAAGGCAAGTAGGCAAGTAGGCAGCCAGGAAGAGGGAGGAAGAAGAAGCATTTTGTTTTTATTTAATTGCTCACATCGGTTGTTGCTTCTGGACCTGGGACATGAACCTGGGTCCTTGGGATGTACGTGGATTGTGCTCTTTTGCGTGTGGCTGACCTAACTACCACTCCACCGGGGTGCACCTTGTTTTGCTTTAGTAATAATGTTGTGAGACCTAAAGCGTTGCTTCAGGAGCTTCAGGTTGGTGGTAAAAAGGTTGGTAGAAGTGATAATACAATCAGTCCATTTTTCCCTCTCTAGTTCCCATGTTTATTTTCATTTTTGAAAGAGAGATTTGCAAATATATAATACCCTATTTTCATACTTGAGATTATTTAATTTATGCTATCTGTTATTGAAATGAATTCTGACAGTTTGGTACTTTCTTTTGAAATAAAAGAGGTGGTCTATTGAAAAGACCTCAAGGAATTTTCCAGCTTCCCTATACCTGCTCTTCTCCCCGCATGTCTGCACTTTGGTTTGACCTGCTGGGTTTTCCTAGATCAATCCAGCTGTGATGATGTGAACTGGGACTGAATTTTGATCTTAGTCTTTCTGATCAAATTTCAGGTATTTCAGAATTTCAGAACACGTTGCTTTCTCAAGAGAATTCTAGTCACCTTCACCAGTGCTGAGCGCAGTTAAGGCATCAGGAGAATCAGAATGAACTCCTATTTCTCTAACATTAATTTTTCATCCTATTTTGGCATACCTTTAGAAGCTCTTTGTCATGAACAAAGAGCCAAAACTTAATTCGCTAAAAAATTCAATGAATCTTTCATTAAGCTGAGAGCAATTCAAGGCTATTTGCCCAGTAGGTGTTCAGGTCTTATTAATTAACAGTGATGAGCAAAGTCTTCCAGTACCCATTCCTACTCTCATCATCTCAGGAAAAATATATTTCTCTTTGGTTTTCTTTTTCTTCTGAGCTAATGCTGCAGGTTTCCTTGAATTCTGCCCTTCGATTAACCAAGAGAAAACAGTCCTGAGTTTCTTTTATGGCTCTGGAAAATATTACCTTCTTATGACAGATAAGTCAAAAACTCTGGCTGCTAATTTATGTGGAGTTTTTTTTTTTTTTTTAATAGCACCTTTCAATTCCAAGGAGATTTACGAGGATTAACTAGTTAATCTTTCGATCTCCAGTAAGTAGCATTAACCCCAATTTATAGAGGCTAAAAGGAAATGCCTCAGAGCCTCAGTAGACCCTTATCTGCTCTTTGGGGCTTTAGACACCTGCCCTATTTTCCCATGAAAACTGTTGTGTGAGTTTTAAACGAATGCACTCAGAGAGGTTGGATGGTGCTGTCCCAGAGAAGTTTTGATCTTGATTTGGGGAGTTTTCGTCTTCTCAGAGGAGGAGCATTCTGAGTCCTGCTGGATCCTGGTACCAGTTCACTCATAAATCAGATTCATGATTAGGCTCACGTGTCTGTTTTACAGGTAGGAAAAAATGACACTCCAGAAGTTCAGAGAAGCATTTACTTTTCTAATCTCCTGGGACAGTTGTGAGGATCAGAGAGCATAACTAACAAACTGTCAACTGGTATGCAATTGTACCTTGCATGATGGTTATTATTTTATGTATAGTTTTATATATTTACTGTATCTAATTTGAATTTTTTTGTAGTTATTTTACAGTAGCATTCAGTAAGAGACAGACCCTCTTAGACTTTATCCCCCCAAAAAAAAGATTTCATTATTCAAATGCCAGACAGAATTTCACCACATCATGTATTCTGCTATAAAAGAGGACTCTCACATTATGGTAAAGTAATCTAGGAGATCAACGATAAAGTGAAATGATGACTGCTTCTGCCTTTTATAAGCTTACTTCCACATCCTGGATAGAAGGGAACATGAGAAAAAAGAAGGAGGCTCATATAATTTTGCGTAATTAGCCTTTTCAGCATCAAGGTCACATTTCTGATGTACTGAGACAGCACCCATTAGGTGGAATTAAAACTGAGTAATTAGGCAGTGCTGAAGAAACCTGCATTTGGCCTAAGGCTCTCCTGAAATGTTTCCATCCTCTTCCATACAATGACCCCTTGAGGTTAGACTAAAAATAAGCACACATATAAAAAATCCTTTAGTTGCAGCTTGGAGTTACTGTATATAGAGTGGCTGCTCATTGATAGCATTCTCTATAATCTCAGCAGAACTTATGCAGACATTTTTATTATGATCTAAAGCATGACTTCATCTCCCACTTCGTATGTGTCTGTGTATGTGTGTGTTTGGCTTTGGGTACCATTGTACTTCACCCCTGTCCCTTGTGGCAATTTGGTGGTGGGTTGAGGTTCTGAGAGTGTTCTATGAGGAGTTTCCAAGAACTTGCATTCGTATCTGTCAGGTTCGCTTTGCAGGATTCTGGTCGCTGGCTTTTCCTATGAGGCTCCTGTCTCTTGGATTCCTGATCTGCACCGGCCTTGAACTCTCAGGCTCCTCAGCTCCCGTTACTCTCAGTCCTGACTACCTGCCTCTTCTGACCTCTGGTAACTGTTTGTTTCTTTCACGAGCATGAATGTCTGACCCAATGTGCTTTTTTGTTTATGTTTAAAATTGTGAAATAATGCATATTTTCACCTGTTCTTCTAGACATACTATTTTTTAATTAAAAAGGGATTGCATTATACATATTATTATGCAGTTTTCATTTTTTCCCTTAAAATTCTATCATGGAGCTCTCTCTGTGTCCACCCATGAAATTTACTTCATTCCTTCCAGCATCTACACAGATTCCTTTGGTATACTGTACCAGGTGGGTGCATGTCATACTTTAAACAATACCCTGGAGGTGGACTTTGAGTTGTTTCCTATTTTTAGGGAAAGGTGCAGGCAGTAGTGAAGGTGAGTAGGTAGGCAGGAAGGGAGAGAAGGAAGAAGATTTAACTTAGTTCATCTTGGATCCTTGGGCTATATGAGGACAATGCCAGCCTGAGGTGGCAGACTTATCCACTAAACCACCGGGGCACGTCCTGTTTCCAGTTTTTAATTATACATGATACTGCCATAATCATTGCTGTTCATGCATAAGTATTATTATGCACTATCTTGACTATATCATAGGACTAAATTCCTTGTGAAATTATTGGCTCAAAGGATTTGTACATTAAAAATTGATAGATATTCAAATTTGACCCTCCAAAACAGACTATAAAATGTGCAGATTCTAGCAACAGTGAGTGTGAGTACCTACTTATCTATATGCTCACTAGCAATGAATATTATCTCCTCTTAATTGTCAAATGAACATTCATTTAATTTGCATCTCCCTGATGACCGGTGAGGCTTTACATCTTATTAGCTATTTATTGAACTTTTCATTTCTTGCCTGGTGTGTGAATTATTTCCTGACAGCCTTTGTTTTTCTCTGTTGTAACCATTATCTTCGGGATCTGCAAGAATTCTTTCTGTATCAAGTTGTTCTCTCTTTTCCCACTGGTCTCTGTGTTGTGTCTGTTGAAAATGTGATCCCTACTCTATTGCTGCACTTCTTCACCTTTTCCTCACCTCCTGGCCTACTCTGTGCTTCCATCTCTCTACAGTTTTGCCTGGGGAGCTGAGTGCCTGCTTTTCAAATTCCTGGAATGAGAGTGTTATAGAAGTAAAAGAAAAGGTTTCTAAGCTGAGACTATGTCCCTTTATGTGGTCCTCCCCTCTCTGAGGATTGTTCTCAAAAGGGACCCTTAAAGGTCTGGGCGAGTCTCGGGTTATTGCATCGTGTGTGTGTGTGTGTGTGTGTGTGTGTGTGTGTGTGTGTGTGTGTATGAGAGAGAGAGAGAGAGACTCTAAAGTGGGGAAGGAAATAAGTGCAGAGATGTAGACACACTTGTTCTGATACTGTTTTCTGATGAATGAAGAGACTGTAACCTTTGCAGATGAGTTAGAGGAGTTTTCTGAGCTGTTTCTCATAGTGGTATTGCATTCATTCGTCCTTATGTTTCCAGACTCAATTAGATCTGTCAACATAAACCATTTTCCTTGTGGAGTCTGAAAGTTTATTTACCTAAATTCTAAATATACAGAGCAATTTGCTAAAATATTGACATCCATTTTATGTAAAGTCATAGAAGGCAGTACAATCGGAGAATTGTTGTTCTGGAAGCCATGAATCCCCAGCACCATGGAAACAAGGCCTGTCTGGCATCTGAACCATTCATTTGTCTCGCAGACATTTATAGCACCCGACCACGCATCAGCTACCCTAGCCATAAAGATGACTGAGACAAGATTCATGCCCAAGATCACAGTACAGGGGGGTGATTGATAAGTGAGCATCTGCTCACGCTCACAAGATGTTAAGTGTACACAGAGGAAGGGATGTGGAATCTGAATGGGAGGACTCATTGTGTTCCTGACTTTTGAACTTGGCCTAGATAAAGGGGCTTGATTTTGCCAGCTGAATAGAGGAAAGGTCACTGGGGGAACAGACCAGGCATTTCTGGTGTATGCAAAGACATGAAAGAAGTAGGTGCATTTGAGGAATGTGTGGCTGTGGTGTGGGCACAGGAAGCCTGAAAGCGAGCATGCACTGGGTGGTCAGGAGTACTGTGCGCCACACAGAGCAATTAGAACTGTGTCCCGAACATAAGGCCTCACACAGGCGAGGGACGTGCGTAGTGTTTGTGCTTGTTGAAAATAGGGGCCACCTTGAAGGTGGCCTAAGCAAGAGATATTGCAAGCCTGAGCCATGCACATCAAGAGGGCTGTGGTCAGGGCCTTACTGACATGATGGAAGCAGTAGCAATTGGTGACCACATTGAGAGGGAGGCATGAAGGGGTGGCATAAAAGAGTTGAGCTGGAGAATGAACTTGATTGAGCAGACAGAGGTTGCAACTACTAAACAAAGTAGGCTGGTCATATTTCTTTGAGTCAAAAACGGGACAGGGCTTTTGATCAACTGCCATTTGGCTCCATGTCACCTATGTTACAGATGACCTTGGTTTATTAAAACAGGACAGATTTGGTGGTCGGGAAATGTGAACACCAATGGCACTGTCCCATTTATGGTCAGCCTAGACTAAAGGCAAAATACTCTTGACTTCAATGTGGGGTGAGGTGACTTAGACGGAGGAGTATCCAGGCGCTAATGTCTAGTTTACAGGTGAGAATACTAGACCAGAGCCCCAAAGGGAGACCAGGGCTAGACATCTGGATTTGTTAAGCCTCTTGCATGCTAGGCACAGCTGTAGAGTCAAGAGATCAACAAGGAGAATATATTTATTGCAAAGAAAAGCAGCTTCCTTGAGAAACACTAATATTTAAGAAGGTGGATCACTCTGCTGGAAGCACGTGCAGATTTTCTGATTGCTGCCCCCAGCCCCCACATACACTTCTTCACCCAGTGAAGGTGGGGGCCAGACATCATCCAGCTGGAGGAAGAGAACAGGCTGTGAATGCATTTGTAAAGGGAGCAGTGCTAGGAGCAGAGGAAGATTTTCCAGATGACGGGGAGGAGCTTGCAATGCTGCTGAGAGAGAGGTGGGCCGCACCCATTGCTTCAAACAACAGAACTTCAAGAGGGGAGGGAATGAAGGGAGGGGGAGGACACTAGCAGGAACAGTGTGGAGTGGCTGCTTTCTGGCTGTAGAAGTGGAAATGGGCCTCAGTGTCGCATGGGGAGGGGTCTGAGTCTGGCGTATGATGCTGCTTCTCCAGGTGTGCTCCCAACCAGCTTTGTGAGCCTCACCTGCTGACCTGTTCAGATGCTCAGGCCTTCACCAAACCTGCAAATCAGAAGCTCCAGGGGAGGCCCAGCAAGCCGTGTGCTTTAATGAGCCTTCTGGCTGATTCAGCTACGCTCCCGAAGTTTGAGGACCAGTGACCTGTGGATCATTTTGAGGACACTTAGCCCAATTGAGCTAATTTACTCCTGAAGAGTGAGCTCAGAGTCCTAAAGCGAGGGGCCGGGTTGGCAGAGCAGAGATCAGGGGCCAGGCACCACCCTCCCGCCAGCAGCGGTGGGGTGTCCTCATGTTCACAGACCGCAGAGCTGCCTGGCTCCTCTTCCATGTGCATGTCTTTGTCTTTTTTTTAATTTTATTTTTAAAGGAAAGGGCAGGCAGGAATGAAGGCAAGTAGGCAGACATTCAGGGAGAGAGAGGAGGAAGAATTCTCATTTTTATTGTTCAATTTGGTTGTCATCCCCCCTGCCCCCCATCTCCAGGTTGCGGACCAGGGTCTTTGGGATGGACGTGGACTGCACCTGGCGGACTTACCCACCAGGCCACCAGCATGTCTCTCACATATCTCATGACATAAAGCAGTATCTCAAGACTGCTCATAGAATGTGACTTGACTTCTATGAAAGGCTTTTCATTCCATAGTTGCTGTTTTTGTCCTTGAGACCCTGAATCTATGGGTGGTGTATCTTTGGGTCTGACTGTTGAGAAAGCTTGCGACTCAGTCTGTTTTTCTGATACCACTGCAAAACATTTGTTTTTGTCCCACCAGGTCTGCGAGCTAGATATTATCTTTAATTTTGAAAAGGCTTATTTTATCCTGGATGAGTTTATCATAGGTGGAGAAATTCAGGAAACATCCAAAAAGTCTGCTGTGAAAGCCATTGAAGATTCTGATATGTTACAGGAGGTCAGTACAGTTTCTGATGCCCCTGAACAAGGAGGAGGAGGAGGAGGAGGAGACGGGGGAGGGGGAGGAGGTCAGTGGCGGTGGTGGGTGTTGTGTGTTAGTCAACTCTATTGAGTGTTTGCTCTTTGGTTGTTTCAGTCAACTTACACGTATTAACTTACTTAATTTTCACAGCCAATCTAAGAGTAGGTAGTATTTCACCCTGATTTTAAAATGAGTGTTCACAAAGAGGTTAAATGGCCTGTTCAATATCAGACAGCCGGTAAGTGTGGAAGAGATGAGAACTCAGTCTTACCTTTAAGCACGCCTTTAACAGGGCTCTTTGTGTTTGGCGGAGTATTTTGGTGAGGATATTGAACTGTCAAACTGATATCCCATGCTTCATGCTATTCTTTTCAGGAATAATTATGAGAGGTATAAAAAGACTTTTATTAAAATATCTGTGCTGCCCTGGGAAAGGAGAATAGTGGTTCATCGTTATTTCATTTGCCAGGGAATTAGAGCGTTATTACTGAATGTGGCATTTATCATTTTAATTAAAATTTCTAGCATCTCCTGGGGAGGCTGCATGTGTGCTCCTATTTGCATAAATAAATTGGGAACACTGGCTTGCTTGCCAAGGTGTGCATGGGTCCTGAAGCCTCCATTAGGCCCTGCTCCTGACTGTGCTGCCGGTGTCAGCTCAAGGGGCTTTTCTCCCAGGTGCATCCCAGGTTTGCATATAATCAGGAAGCTCACCTGCATTAATCGCTCCCATCCTCAGGGTGAGAAAGGGCACTTCACCCCACTGACCTTTGCCCTCTCAAATGACATGCTGCTCTAGCCCCAGCTCTGCCTCCTCAGGATACCCTGTCCCATAGCGTCTCTGGGCTCTCTGTATTCCAAGAGGTTCCAGAGCGTTCTAAACCCCCGTTTAGAAATAGACATTTGAGACACTTTTGCTGCTCTTTGGACTGATCGAGTTACTGCAACACCGTTGGGCAGGTTAATGGTTCCCTGCAACAGTCTTGGCTCATCTTTGAGCTGACCCCTGGGGGCTGTCCATCGATGGAACCTCGGGGAGCAGACGCTGACAACATCCTCTCTGAAAGGCTGTAAGGTCTGTGCCTACCCAGAGCTGGGGCATTTATTTGTAGAGGTGGTCACACCTCAAAACAATCGTTTAAACTTTCAGATGTTTACTTGGTCCCCTCCGAGTGCCACAGGAAAGGAATTTTACCAGGTTCTTGCGAAATCGGTGGCATGGAAATGCCACAGGACCACTGTCCTTAACGTTTGCCGCTTGTTATTTATAATGCTGTCCTCGGGACCCTGACTGGGAGCTTCTTGTAGGAGAAACAGGGTCTTTTGCATGGTCCTTGGCACTTCAGTAATTAAAGCTCCTTGCGTTGGGACCAAGGTACACCTGGGTGGTTTTGAATCCCCCTCCATAGGGCATAGGGTTTTAAAGTGCTCGCAGGGCATCTGATACTTAGCACTCCATTTCGGTGGGGGAAGCAGGCATTTCAAGAGACAGTTCAAGAGTAGTTCATGTCCCTGGGGAGTGAGTGGAAGGCAGGGAAGCCTCCACTTAGCCTGTGTCCCCTACTAAGGGACGTCAGGGCTGCCATCAGAATCTCTCATTGCACTCACAGCACCTGTGAGGTAGACATTGCTCTCAGTGCTCCTAGGTTCTGGTCCCTCACCTGAGTCGGTGCACTGGGAACTGAATGAAAAGTTGACTTTGTCTGTCTGATCTGCTCTGCGTAACGCTTTACAGAATAGTTTAAAATACATAGACATAAATCATTTAATCACACAGAGAATTTTTTTAAAGGAAAAGTTGCAGGCAAGAATGAAGGAGAGTAAGCAGGCAGGCAGGAAGAGGGTGGAGGTGGAAGTCTTTTACTTTATTTAATTGTTCATGTGGTTGTTCCCACCAGCCCCGGGACACAAACTGGGGGCCCTTGGGTTGTATGTGACTGAAGGCAGTGGGTTAACCAGTAAACCACCAGGATCTGCCATCTTTAAAAAAAAAAAAAGAAAAGAAGAGAAAGGAAGAAAGAGAAGGAGGAAGAATTTTTCATTTATTTAATTTTTTTGTTTTTGTTTTTTCCCCCCTGGTCAGGATCTCAAACCTGAGACCCTGGGTTTCCCATGGTCCACATCCTGGCCCCTCAGCCAACTGAGCGAAAAGGCCGAACGAGTGAACAGTTTTCTACTTCCCCCCGATCTTTTGACCTGAGCTTGTATTTATAGTTGCCAAAGGTGAAGGGACGCCTTTGTGACATTGCTTTTACTTTTAGCACTATTGAAAGCCTCCACATCGTCCCTGGGGCTTTTCTCTGCCTCCTGCCTAATGAGGTTTTCTTAGAATATGAAAAGACCAAGACCATGCCTGCTTACTCGTCAGGAGAGGGGTAGAGCTGGACTGTTGGTGGTGACCTGAATGTATCATAGACAGACGGTTTTCATTTTATTTATCTTTAATGAGGACAGAAGGGAGAACAGGAAGAAACATTTGGAAGGAAAGAAGGAAGAAGAGGCGAAAGCAGTTTTATTTAGTTGTTTGTTTATTTTTCGTTGTTCTCTCCTCAGCTGGGTCTTGAGCCAGGGGTTCAGGGCTTTCCATGGTCTACACCCCAGTCACAGGCTTAGTGGCCGAGGGCACACCCAGAAGATGTTTTGAGGAGAAATGAAAACCAGAAGGGAGGGTCAAACAAAGGATACCTCATGTGCCTGTGTGTAGATATCCGAGAAGTAGGTGGGTGAACCCCAACACTGGCACCTTAAAAACGGAGCCCGCATTAGCAGCCAGGCAGAACCATCACGCAGTAAGACGTCAGGGCAGGCGCAGTGCTCAGTGTCAGACACACCACAGTGCACAATGGCTGACAGGAAGGGCCCGAAGAGATAGACCCGAGTCTGCTCACAGAAGGCCAGGGCAGAGCTCTTAAAGGTGTGTCAGCCTTAAAAGACTGCTGGACATGTAAAGTGACAGACTCCAGAAAGTACCAGCCTCATGTGTTATTGGTGCTTGTCACTTGAGAAGAGTGCGGCTCAGGGAGGTCGTCATGGCTCCCGTGAGGCAGTGCCACTGACTGGGGCCAACGGACCTTGAAGCCTGAGCCTGAAACGACAACTTCCGGTCTTCAAGACTGCAGGAGGCCATGCCCTCCTGGGATCACGTTTTCAAAAACAAGATATCATTACTGCAAAGAACCTGTAGCCATTCAGTGAAGATGAGACATGATAAAGATAGGCCCTTAAAGAATGCAAACCACATGCATGCTGTTTCTGGGTTTTGTGATATTTGTCATATTTAAAAATTTGTAACCTATTATCATTCTTTTCTTCTTCTCCATAAATAGTATACCCAGTTTTGGAGGAGAAACTCTGTATTCCTTTTTGAGTGGTATAAACTCTGGGTGTCACAAAACAGGCAGGGACCCCGGCCAATATGATACCCCTCCCGAGTATAAAGACACAGGGCAGCTTCTAGAAGAAGGAATGCAGGGCCGAGCCTCAGGGCGGGCTTTTGGGGCCAAGGCTCATCTAGGAGGTAGAAGAGCTTTTTAAGAAGTGGGTGAATGATCACAAATACTTGCAGCAGAGGCGCACTGGAATCCTCAAGAAAGCTGGTGAAAACCACTTTGAATACCTGCTTTGTGACCCTGGTGGAACCTGAGCCATCTTTCTTGGCCGGGGCTGCGGTCTATTTGGCCCTTACTGGTCAGCATCTTCCTGGGTGTTTGCAAGTGAATCACATACCCTGGGTTAACCTTAAGACCAAGTTGAACGTTGCTGAGGGAGCTGTGACTTGCACATTAGAGGCAAGTGTTACCTAACACTGCCCCACAAGCTCCCTTTTGATCGTTAAAGGACTGGTGCAGCAGCAGTGAAGGCAAGTAGGCAAGCAGGCAGGAAGAGTGAGGGGGAAGAAGCACTTTATTTTATTTTTGTCTAGTTATTCATCTTGGTTGCTCCCCCTGCCCCAGAGCTGAACTCAGGTCCTTGGTGAAGACAGAACCCACCCAGAGGTGGTGGGCCCAACTGCTAGTCCACCAGGCACACCATGAGCTCCCTGTTGATTGAACCCAGGAGTCTCCTGGATGACGCAAATCCATATGTTTATAATAGGAGGGCTTGCAAGAGAAAGTCCATCCATCTTGCCTTGTCAAGGGCTTGCAGCATCACTTTTAGTCTGCCTGTCATTGTGAGCCTCTTCAAGCATTTTTTAAAAAGTAATAGAAAAATTATGACCTTATATGTTAGCAAACTGAGTAGCGATGAAGATGTATAATTTACATATTTTGGAGAAACACCTTTTCAAAACCATATAGCAGAAATTCTTAGGAATTGCGGCTTGTATATTTTTCATGTCTCACAGAAAGTGTAAAAAAGATGCTCTTTCTGCCCAATAGCTCTAGCACTGTATATGTTCAGCCAATGTAATTTGACTTCTCTAATCTGCCTAGAGTGCTCTCATGATAATTTTAGCAAACGCATTGAGGCCTTAGCAAGTCTCCCATCAGACATTGTTTAATGATTAAGACATGTTTCTTCTCAGTTCAAAATTATTCATTTCCAGCCATACTCAAGCAAATACAAATTCTATTCAACCATTGATCACTGCTCTTGATTGGATTGCAAATATTAGGTCCATATATACATTTTAGAGCTACTTTTCAATAATGGCAAAAAAGTAAAGAATGAAAAAGATTTCATAGTCTACTAAAGGAAACGAGTAAAGGAAATTTGGGTCTGATTTCGTATTCTCTTTCAGACAATGGAAGAATATATGAGCAAGCCTACGTTTTGACTATATTACATCTACCTGAAGATTCCAAATGCAACCTGGTGTGAACCTGTAAATTAGCAATGCACCCAGTTATTTGACAGATTCTCCAGAACCATGCCAAAAATGACTTCAAAGGGATTCTTTGTTAATAAGCAAACATTAAATTTGTTTAACACAAATATTTATGATTTTTACATGTCTGTGTTATAGATGATGACTTATTGTAGCTCTAGATGTTAAAATAACTTCATAACTCAACCGACTGAATATTTGTTTGCAATGTTTCAACTCCATGTATTATTTTTAATCTAATTTAGATAAATTTATTACAATATATTTTTATTGCATTGGACTATTCTGACAAACTGATAACTGGAATGTAGTAATTCACAATTTTGAATGTAAAGAATATCTCGTATCAATGATCTTTTCTCTAAATTTTTGCTTATTCAATTGTGTAATAATTCAAACTTATGTTACTATTTCAGAGTTCATACATAATGCTAGACTTTTTAAAATATTAATAATGCTGTAATTTAAGTTCAGATACAATGTATCTGTTTTTAATGTCCTGAATCGTTCTTTTTTTTTTCAGAATTGTAGTAAAGCAAAATAACCAATAGTCTAGGACTTAATGTTTTTCATGCCTTTGAAGCTGCTGTCTCAGCTGAGGTTTTAATTTTGTCTTTTAATTGATTATAATGGACATTCCAATAAGTTGTATTTTCTACAAATAATATATTTATTAAGGTTTTGAGCTATCTGGATATACATTGTCTTATAAAAATAGTGTAATAAAGATTAACAATAGCAGTAATTAATATTGCTACTATTTTAATACTCTTATGTTTCAAAGCACTCAGTAACTTGAGAGATTTTGTTTCACATATATTTTAATGTATATCTAATACATTTGAAGAATTATTTTTTATTATGCTCAACTTGCTAGCATTTAATATTATTGCAGCGTCTATTGTAGATGACCTTGGTTCTTTTTCCTTTCCTCACCTCTCAAAGAAAATATTTGCTGCTTAACTTACTATTATTATTGTGACTATACCACATTCCTGTTTCCTGGGATGAAAGCTCCATATAACTAGGCAGTAAGTGTGACTAGATTATAGGAAAGTAGCTGGCGATATTCTCGATGGGTGGCTCACGTTTGGTGTCTTACCTGCTCATTTTCATTGTTAAGTTTTAAAGTCTGTTGACTTTCCTAGTGGAGGGTCTAGGGTACCTCTGTGCTTTTCCTAAGACTCTTTGCTGAAGGAGATCCCAGATGGTAGATGCTCAGTTCCCTGAAGGAAGAATGTCCTCTTCCATTCTTCTTCCATAATTAGGGAAAAATTACAAGACAGAAGCAGAATAACAGAAGAAAGAATCAACCAATTCCTCCATGAAACTTTATTAGCAGGAAATGACTCAGATTAGTAATGAAGTATTTATTGGGCCTGTCATACTTAACGTTTCTTCAAATGAATCATAGAAGTGTGACATCGTATTGAAGTCTGAAGTTCAATTTTCAGGTTTGATTCCTTTCTTTAAGTCTTCAGTTTTGTGAGTTTTGTGGTCTAGATTTTTTTTTTTTTTAAATAAAACATGATGGAGCACTTTTATTTAAAAAAACAATTTTGAAAAGAAAGATGGGCTTTATATAAACCCATCATTTTCCTGGTTCTTTTGAAGTTTTCCTCCATTTTTGGATGAAGGTACTTAGTGAACCTCAGGTGAATGTGCAGCACCTATTCTCAGCACACCCAGGTGAGACACTGTCAAGAGGCCGCCCTTCTTCTCTCCAGGGCAGCATCACATGCAGAGAATGAGCATCACAACATGACACTCATGGGTACTTTAAAGGGATCTGGGAACTCTCTTCTGGGGCCTTGCTGAAGATAATCATTCTGTTTTCTTTATATTATATAATTATAATTACACTATCAAGTGAAATAAAATAATAAATATTAAATTTGTATAAAGCTTCTCAATAAAATGTTTTAAAACATTTTTATAAGGAACTTGTGTGCTTTCATAAATATATATAGATATATATTTTAATCAAATTTTATGTTTGAATTTGCTATCCAGAATTCCTGGTGAAGTTCCTTTAATCTGATCTCTTCATTTTTCTGGTTCTGTCAGGGGGAAATTTAACACAGGTGACAGCCAGCCAGTGGAAGACAGTATGTGTTGTGGCTCCTTTGATTTGTTTCTCACCATTTATCTGGATTTTGATCATCTAATCATTTTACATATAGTGAATGATGCGATCATTCTTTGAATTGAGCGACTCCTTTTCATTAACAAATAGCATTTATTGTGATCAAGCAGATTAATTTTTAGTTCATTCAAACTTTTTTTCCATATCAAGTCTCTTAAAATAATAATAAAGTTTTTCATCAAACATATGCCTATTTGTTTTTTCTCAACCTAATAATTTTTCATTTGGATTCATAGTATAATATTAGGTAGGGTTAAATAGTTTTAGAGAATATATACTTAGTGAATTTGTTATATTTCCTCTTTTTAGAAATAAGTATCTATTTCTAGAAACAAATTTTTAATGATATTAGGAGTCAAATTTTCACTTATAACATTAAAAGTCAAAACTGAAATGGATGGTCAAATGAACAAACCATGATCAGAAAAATGAATAAAATCAATACCAATTATGTTCCACATGGAATATCTAGTCATATTATTTGCAAAGAACACAATTTGAGCATACTTTATTAGTTGAAAACTTCTAGAATCTAAGAACATAGAGCAAATTAAGTTGGAAGAAAATTTAAATCTGCTACATACTCAGAAAGGACTTCAAAAATGATAAATCATCAAGCAAAATTAGATTAACTCATTATTTTAGGAAATGTAATGATGGTTGACACTTATTCACACCCTCTCAGCCCCCTGGTCCTCTATATTCAAAATTGTGAGGCCAAATACATAATTATGAACTTAGGAATTTTTCAGAGGCAGCCATCAGCTATGCAAATATAACTAACTCTTGTGGATTTTTGAATCAAAGGAAATGATGTCTTAATTTTCCCTTGTCTCTCTGTGAGATTTTCAACATTGTTCTCCTAGAGCAAGAAGGTGGATCCTAGCTCACTGGTAAGGATGTTCAGAGTCCTCGAACTGACTAACTTGGATTTTCAGTGTGGACTGGGATTGGGGATCTTTGCGTTGGTTTTGCCCCCATAAGTTCATGCTCAAGAACTTGCTTTTTGGAATGGATAGAATGTTAGTCATAAAAGTGAGCTGGTCCAAACTCCTATAAAGGATTAGGACAGAATAATCAGTATGTCAGCATTTATGTCGGTCAGTCCCTGTGTTAATCACCTGTTTGTCAGACTTTGTCTTGCTTGAAGGATGAGCTTGTTTTCCTGGTGTGGAATGCAAGCCTAATGACCTCCAAGCATGTGTGTTATCCTTTCAGGTGACACAAGGGAAGTCTGCTGAGTACGCTTAAAGGACATCATTGGAGGAGTAGGAAGAAGAGCTACTGCTGAAAAATACGTAAAGGGTAAATGACCATATTCGTGCTGTTGAATTTCGGAAGCAGGATTTTTTTGTCTATTTCAGAGGGAAGGAGAACAGAGGAGAAATATATTGATATTTGTGCTAATATTAAATAAAAGGGACTAAAGTATCTGGGAAAGATCATTGAATTCTGTGACAATTTTCTGCATTTCACGAAGGCTTATCACTTCAACCTTGTTGATACCCAGCTGTTAGATGAGATCCCCAGGTTTGTTTTTGGGCTGAGGAGCAAGCTGGATGTGTGGAAATGAGGCAGAGACCACTTACTCAGCAAATCATTTCCCATCTCTTCCCCAGCATTCAGCTCAACTCCATTTCCCAGTCTCTCTTGAAATTTGCTTGATCCATGATGAAATAATAGTCACTAGAATGTGGGTCAAAGGAAATAACATATGTCTAACTGCAGGTTTGACTCAGAGAACCTCCATTTATTATCGTTCACTGCTTAGAAGTGAAAGAAAAGTACTCCAAGATTCAAAGAAGACAAGAGT
>RJWH01002220.1:145077-256504 GCA_004363575.1 Solenodon paradoxus
AGAGAGAGAGAGAGAGAGAGAGAGAGAGAGAGAGAGAGAGAGAGAGAGAGAGAGAGAGAGAGAGAGAGAGAGAGAGAGAACCAAGCAACAGAGGCCTAGTGGTGGGGAAAAAAATGACAGGGTACAGAAGAGACTGGAGGGAGTGGGGATAAAGGGATTCATTGTAAAGTGAAGGAGAAAAAAAGGAAATAGTGTAAACTTCTTGTACTATATGCAGATGCAAATTTGCTATTGTGTAGATCTCAAGCCAAGTTAATGTGAAAACGCAATATTCCCTTAAAATCAGTTTAACAAAGTTTGAAAACAAAAAGGTTGTTGTGAAAGCCAACCACCCAGGAACAAAACATGAGTGGCAGGTAGGACGGAGATAAACTTCTGTTGTGTCCTGAATTCCCGGGACTGACTGTCATAGCAGCCCAGCCCAGTACAGAGGGACGCTGTGTACCCAACTTTATTTTCTGAGAACGAAAAAATAAAAGCGCTCCCGTTTGAGCTACCAAGAGGGAGGTTAATCTAATTGGGAGAAACACAGAAGAGTCTGTTGCATCCAAACGTCATGATGCTTTTGTAGGCGAACAAGCTGGGTCCCACAGGCTACGCTGAGCCTGCAGACAAATTGTGTTTGGCTCTCACTATATAAAAACGTGTGTCTATTGTGTGAAATTCTATAAAAATGAGGATTTTCTGTTTCGCTTCACTTCGAAAATCGTCAGAAGTGGTCATCTGGGGCCTGCATTTCTTCGTGGCTAGAATCAGAGGCCACGCTGCGCTGTCTCCACCAGTCTCCACCCCCAGACCCGCCCTCAGGGGTGTTCTAGGCGCTAGGCCAGGGGCGCATCTGTTTCGGCCTCCTTGCTGAGCCAGCCTGCCGCTCTGGCTTGTGAGCCCTCCTTTCTGGGCTTTTTTTTTTTTTAGGAAGGTGCAGGCAGGAATGAAGGTGAGTAGGCAGGCAGGAGGGAAGAGGAGGAAGACGCATTTTCTTTTATTTTTATTTAGTTGTTCATACTGTTTGGTACTCCCGGGAGCCTGCACTCAAACTCAGGGGTATGTGACTTTCTCCTTCGGAGATGACTGACCTAACCACTACTCCACCAGGGCAGGCCTGTATTCGGATGCTGTAATGCCCAACGAAAGTGTCGCTCTCTTCGTGACTTCTCCTATTCAATCCCTACTCCCTTCTCTCAAATCCCTTTGCATTACATACATGTCACCCAGGATAGTTATCACTTTTAACATTATAAATATTTAAATGTCATCTCTTGCTAACATAAAAAATACTTGAGAGCAGGATATGTGTGTGTTTGTGTGTGAGATAGAGACAAAGAGAGCACACGAGTGACATTTTTATCTTTAAAGGAAAGGTACAGGCAGGAATGAAGGCAAGTAGGCAGGCAGGCAGGGGGAGAGAGGAGGAAGAAGCGTTCCATTCTTAGTTATTTATTCATCTTGGTTGCTTCCTCTGGCCCCACAATGGAAACCAGAGACCCTGGGCTGCATGTGAACTGCGCGCCCCCAGAGGCAGCAGACTTAACCGCTGCCCCACCGGAACATGCCAAATGATACAACTTTAAAAATGTCTCCTGAAAGATCCATGACTGCCTTGCATACACAGACACAATTACTATCAGCTTTCATACTGGAATCTGGAAACCTCCACTTAAGTATATTTTCCTTAACACTCCAGACAGGAGTGTTTCTGAGTACTGTAAGTCTGTTAGGCCAACAAGCAGTCTGCTCACATCTACGGTATATCAATAAGAATTTATTAAAATTGTTTATTTCTGCTCAAGAGGGATGTGCTATGTCCTTTGCCTTGAGTTTAGAGAAAAAGTTTAAATCTTGCATTTCTGAAGCACAGGTTCCCCAAGCTTCAGGTTCACTGCCAACCAGGGAGTTCACTTCTGCTGGTCCCCAGCACCCACCCCTGTGCCTGGCACACAGGAACACACCGTAAGTGTTCATGGAGTTAATGGAATGGGGCAAAGCTGGATTCAACATGGCAATTACCGGCAGCAGTTCCTGGAATAGCAGCGAAGAAATCAAAATCAAAGCTGAGCCACCAGCCATGGTACCGTAAGGACATGTTTTATTTCTGGTGAAAGAACAAGACAAGTCCAACTACCACATGTCAGGCCTACACTCAATACCGTTTAGGTGACACTACCTTTTATGCTGAGGACATTTATCTGGGTGACCAACTCTTACCAGTGCCATAAAAGAGAACTCCATGGCTGGCTGATGTGCTTGTCCAAAGAGGACTAGCTTACTAGCTTCTTGAAAATGATGGTCTCTGCTACCCAACGATGTGCACTTTGTGCGTTTTTAATAATGTCACACAGATTGTGTGATTATTCCTGCAGGATTATTCCAAGGCTCAGCTTTTTGCCGGACTCGAAGCTTCCTTTGTTATTGTTCTAATTCATGAAGCAGAAAACAATGCTGTGCTGCTTCCCTGAGTCCTCTGCTGTGTGAAGTCTGTACACAGGCAAGCACCGTGTAAACAAACATCTGAAAGCAGTTTTGAGCAGAAATGAAAGAAAAACACCTTTTAAGAGAGCTCCAGAGCTTTTTGCCACGGGAATGACTGACTACGAATTACATTTCACCCAGGACCTAGCTAAGAATATTCAAAAGGGACAGCAAGATTTTCTATTAAAAGTTTTTTTCTTTTTTCAATTTAGAAATGAGCCTGTAAGGAGAGACAGACATGAGGAGAAACGGTATTTCTTGTTGGTGAATGTTTATTATTAATGTCATCCTCTCATTTCATGCTTTTATTAATAGATGGGAAAGTAGCAAGAATTTAGAATGAACAACAATTGCAAAGGAGGACTGAGAGCCAAGCTGAGTAACTTTTTTTAATCAGTGTCATGATGTAAAAGGGTTGGGATGCTCTCCCACAAGTACCTAGCAACAACTAGCCTTAGAGAGGATTTAGAATAGGATCCTTTTATGACAGTCCAGGATCCCCAAATTCATCGAGGTCGCCCATGTATAATACAAGTGCAGAGCCCTCCACCTGAAATACCTTACCTTCTCTTTCCTGCCCAGAGTGCCGTGTCACTGTTGGCCAGGTGCCTTGGCCACCACTCGGGTCTCAGTTTGGATGTCAGCCTCTGTGAAACTTCCCCTTCACTCTCCTGCAGAGAACGCTGTGATTCATCGTTGCATGACCAGATCTTTTTTCCAGGCTGTGAACTTCTGCTGGACAGAGGCTGGTTGCTTCATATTCCTCTACAGATAGCTATCTAATGTCTGTTTCAAAATAGATACAGCACACTTTCAAACTTCAGCGGGGAGGAAGAAGGTCGAAACCATGGCCATGGCGTTTCCACTCGACACTGCCTTGGACATACAGTTGACTATAGGTTTGGGGTCTCTCTGTCTCTCATTATGGGTGAAGCCATGTGGGGGAAATATCTTTTTCTCTAATGACAGCTCGTACAGGGAAGGATTAACCTAGAAGGCCTCGGTTGCCCAAACTCTGCACTTTCCAAATACAAACTTGCATCCGTGAACCAGAACTGTTGGACCTTCGGGAGGTAACTTCTGAGTCCTCTCTTCTACCTGATGAGGTATTTTTGCACGCCTGCAGCCTTGAAATATTTTACAGCAATGCGAACAGATAAATTTAGCCTAACACTCACGGCGAATATCCATTTTTGCTTTTCACGGGGCGGTTTGGGGGAGGCAGAGACTGAGTAGCTGAGGTCAGTCACATGGTTTCTGGTTGACTTAAATGACTGACCCCCCCAATAAAAGCCCTGGACACCAAAGCTCAGTCCTGGTGAGCAGGACTGTCGTCATCCACTGTTAGGAGGAGAACTAAGCACATCTCCGTGGCCACCACTCAGAGAGGACACCTGGAAGCTCGCTCCTGGTTTCTCCTGGTCTTTATCTCACACTTTTCCGTCTTTGGATTCTCATCTATATCCTTTCACAGCAATGAAGGGTAACTGATTATTACAACCTCAGTTCTGTGACTCTAGTGAGTCATCGAGCCTGAGGGCGATCTTGGGGCACATACCCCAATTCAGATGCTATCATTACTAGCATGGTAAGTGAAAACAGGTGCTACGGAGACCAGGAAGGAGAGCATGGGAATCAGGGAAGGTTTTTTGTTTAGTTTTGTTTGTTTTTAAAGGCCAGGTGTAGTCAGGAAGAGAGAGGAGGAAGAAGCATCTTTATTTTTATTTAGTTGTTCATCCCAGGTGGCCCCCTCATCCCCAGCCCCACTGGGCTGGCACTGGGATGTGAACCTGGGTCCCCAGGATGTACATGGATTAGCCCCCACCCAATGGTAGCAGATTTAACCACTACTCTTCTAGGGGCACACTTGGGAAAGTGTTTTGGGTGCAGAGTACAAGGCCTTCTGTGAGGAGATTGTGCCTTCCCACTGTCTATGTTTATGTGGTTAGAGTCAGAATGGACAACACTGAGGGAAGGACTCCTAGCTGATAACTGAAATTAGGCTACTCCAGGCTTTGTCTCTCCTGACTGAGAGATATTTCCATATGCCAAAGGATGCGGACAAAGTAAACGAAGGTAGGTATGTACATTCTCCCATTTTGCAGATCTTGGGCCTCAGTTCTGTTTGTTAGAACAAATCCCTCCGAGAAGCAGGAAAAGCTGACTTGCACAGGACAGATGGGCCTTCCTTAGTTTTGCTGAATGCCTTGCCCATTCAAGACCAGAGGAATCTCTACATATTCCATTTTATGAAATCTGGAAACTAGTGCCTGGAATCACTGAGTTGATTAATATGGTGGATTTTGGACCTGAAATTTCAGGTTCATAACCTGATACTGTTCTCACCAGCTATGTGACTTAGGGCATGTACTTACCTGCCTCAGTTTCCTCATCTACTCAGGACAGGGTCTGGAACCTAGTAGGTGCTAAGTCAATGTTACCTGTGGTTGTTGAGCCAAGATCCTAACTGCATTTTTGGAAAGAGGGTTTATGTTGCCTAAAATGTCTTCCTTGGTGCTAACCCAAGAAAAGGGACTGCAGTTGGGTTGCTATTTTGTGAGTTATTAAAGCAAGTGCACTCACATATCATTTCTTACCTATTCTATTCAAGGAAGAGGATGTCTTTATGGCCAGTAGGTTGGGGTGTGTGTCCCTGTGTCTTTCCCCCATTCCTCACCCCCATGGGCTCCTTTCCTGACACCTGTCAGCAGCTGTAGTGGTCAGTCATGGAGCTGCAGGCATGTAGCTGGTCTGGACAAATTTCTTGCTTCACTGGAACAAGGAAGCTTGATAATATCACCTTTGAGGCCACGAGGGCAAAAATGACAAATAGGAGCTTGAATCACAGACAAACTGTAGGTTTAAAATTGTCTCTTTCATTTACATATTCAGGAAAATCCCCAAATGATACAAGTTATTTTTACACAGATTTGAAAGACCACAGTTCAGTCATGTTCCCAGAACAAGTCTTAGAATGCTGAGGGTGTCTGAGGTGACTTGGCTTCCTGATACGATAGTTAGACGGATCACCACAGAGCAGTCCAAAAAAACACAGCGTGCCATTTTAGTACTCAGGACCACGAGCCTCAATTTCAAATTCTTAAAAGCCTGAGTAAAGATGAATATATTTTAAAAATGAATAAGAAATTCTTCCATACCTTTGGCAAAAATTCGAATAATATTTGGCTAATAGTGAAAATTAAAAATTAACACCCATTATTGGATGAGGCAGCTAAACAGCATACATGGCTGAAGAATTGGTTAATCCAGAAGGAGATAGACATAGTGGGTGATATCTGCTATCACTATATGTGATATATAGAGATACCAAACGAATGAACTAAATCAAACAAAAATAGACTTTTAGTCAAAAAAAGTAAATCAGTGTTTTCAAGAAAAGATGGGAGTGGGGGCGAGCCAGCTGGGTAAGGATTCATTGTAGAGTGAAGGAAAAACCTAAATATTGGTGTGCATTGTATATGGATGTGGATTTATAGCCACATTCGTTGTTTCCAGACTTTTGGATAATAGCCAGTCTTTCAGGTGTAAGCTATCTAATTGTTTTTTTTTGCATTTCCCTGATAGCCAGCAAGTAGGAACATCTTTGCATGTGCCTGTTGGTCATCTGTATTCCTCTTTGGAAAAAATGTCTCTCCAATTCCTCTTCCCATTTTTTGATTGGATTGTCTGTTTTCCTGATAAATTGAGTCTTATAAGTTCTCTGTATATTTTGAAAATTAAATCCTTGTCAGAAATATGGAATGCAAACATCTTCTCCCACTTAGTAGGTTGCCTTCTTGTTTTGGTGAGATTTTCTTTTGTTGTGAAGTTTTTTAGTTTGATGTAGTCCCAGTTTATTTTTCTTTTTGTTTCCCTTGATCCTGGAGTTGAGTCCTCAAAGGCCTCGCTATGGCTGATGTCATGGAATGTCTTTCCTATGTCATCTTCCAAGAACTTTACGGTTCCTGGTCTTATGTCCAAGCCCTAGCACATTTTGAGTTAATCTTTGTGAACAGTGTTAGAGAGTTGTCTAGTTTCATTCTTTTGCATGTGGCTGTCCAGTTTTCCCAACACCTTTTATTGAAGAGACTTCGCTTTCTCCATCATATCCTTTTGTCTACTTTGTTATAGATTAACTGACTATATGTTAGTGAGTCAGGTTCTGGTGATTCAGTTCTAGTCCACTGATCTGTGCCTCTGTTATTATTCAAGTATCATACCATTTTGATCACTATCACTTTGTAGTATAGCTCAGTGTCTGGGAGTGTAATCCCTCTAGATTTGTTCTATTTTCTCATAGTTACTTTGTCTGTTCAAGGTCTTTTTCTTGTTCCATACAAATTTTAAGATTTTTTTTGTTCATTTCCTGGAAATAAATACTGGGGGATTTTAATGAAGATTGCATTAAATCTTTCTATTGCTTTGGTAAGATGGCCATTGTTGCTTTAGTAAGGTGACCATTTAGTAAGATGCCCATGATGTTGATTCTTTCCAGCCATGAGCAAGGAATGTCTTTCATCTCTTTGTTCCTCACCTACCCTTGTGGTGGTGAGCATTGCCACTGCCTCTGCAGTCTCCACGCCTGCCCTTCAGTGGCACGTGTGTCTGAAAAATAGGTGTTTTCTAGTTGTTCTGTGGGGAGGACACCCACCACTTCCTGCCAGGTTGCTGTATTGAGTCCTCTCTCTAGTCTGTACTCTTTTAAAGCTGAATTGCCAGAGCTTGAGATCTGAATGAACGTTGGACTCATGCTGGAAAACTGTCTGCTGAGTTGGCCCGGCTGCTATTGCCTGTGACCCGGCGGGAACGCCTCTTTTGGAAAATCTCTAGAACTACGCTTTCAGCCACTTTATGACTGATACAATAACGGGTGTCCACTGTGACAACAGCAGGGCCAGGACCCTCACTTGCTCAGCTCCCTGGGCATGGTTGTGTAGACAACTAAAGACACTGAGGAAGCCCAGAGAGCTGCTGACGACCTCTGTCACACAGTGAGTAAGAGGCAGAAAAAGGAACTTTTCCCAAATAGTCTCATTTCCAAATCACTGGTGGGATCTTGATCTTTGGAAGTCAAATCTGGGTGAATACAGTGGAAGACTTACTTTGGTGCAAAGGTTTTGGGTTAAAAAAAAGCATGTTGATTTAAGGAGATGAACTTTCTTATGTGATTTGTAAACTGAATTTGAAGGCAATTTGAAAAGATTAGTTTCAGAATGTGTGTGAGAGAGGGAGAAGCAGAGCTGGGGAGGAGTAGAAAGGGGGGAAAAAGAGAGGGGAGAACAGATGATTGGAAGACAGCACCTCATACTGACGAAGAGGAGTCGAGAAAATGAGCCTGGAAAAATGACGGGATGCTGGGAAGCTCCAGGGTGTCCAAAGCAGGTTCACGGAGGGAATGCCTCCCAGAAACAAAAGGGACAGGAGGGTGCAGACGATGTACCCCATGGTTCTTGTCACTCTCACTGACACCCAAAACAAAGCAAAATTTGACCTGACCTCATCTCTGTCTGGTGTGCTGAAGGCTTATGAGCTTGAATCTGCCTGATTTTGATGCGATCACAGGACCATTTCCTGCTCTACCAGGAAGAGGGCAGCGGGGCTCACCTGGCACGTAGGGCGGGCCGCAGGTGCTGCCCACATGATGCCCTATGCCCGGCAGTGTCCCAGTTGCCCACAGGGAAGCTAAAGCACTTTGAAGGAGCAGGAGGATGGGCATACAAAACCAAGCAAAAAAAAAAATTCAGAGAAATGTCTGAGACTGGAAAGAAAAATCCCAATCCTTTCACTGAAAATATTTTCAGAAAAAAAAATGTAATGCCTTTTTTTTTTTTTTTTTCAGGGAAGGTACAGGCAAGAATGGAGGAAAGTTGGCAGACAGGAAGAGAGAGGAAGAAGCATTCTGTTTATTTTTATTTAGTTGTTCATTTGGGTGTTCCCCCTGCCCCGGGACTGGACACAAACTCAGGTCCTTGGGATGTATGTGGACTGCGCTCGGCCTGAGGCGGTGGACCTAACCTCTATTCCACAAGGGTGCACCATAGAGTGTACTTTTATCTGTATATCAAATTTAGAAAAAAACAAGCCCAGGACTATGGAAGGGCTTTGTATCTGGAAGGGCTTTATATAATATCTCATTATTCCATGGCTTTATTTTGAGCAAGATTTAAAATAATAACTCATTGAGGCAGTTCTCTATGGCTCAGCTAAGGTGCAGTCCATGTAAAGCCCAAGTCCCAAGGTTCAAGGCTGTGGACTGAGCATGTGAAAACAAGCTAAAGCTAAAAAAGTCCAGTGGGTGATTTCCCCAACCTGTAGTGGGTTGCAGAACTGGAACTAAAACCCACCTCTACCGTTCCTGGTGCTACATGGCTGGAGAAGACAAGCGTGATTCAATGTCATATTTATAGCCCTGGACTTCGACCTGCATTTGAATACAGTTCTGCTACCTATTCTCTGGGGAGGGGTCTTGGGTCTTGCCAGTGTGTCCATTTTTTTATCCATAAGACTGGGGAAAATTTCTTTTTAAGTTTGCTGTGGGAATTAAATGATTAATTATAAGAGCTAGATTCAATGTCTGACCATTAGAATGTGCTCAATCAGTGTCATCTGAACCACTGTGGGCACTTGAGTAAGTGAGACTGAACTATTGCGGTGATAGACACTCTTCTGAGACATCCATGCAGACAATATATGACCCTGGTGAGCAGGTAGATGTTAAATGCGTTGAGTAACTTAGCCAAAGAAAAAGCTGAGTAAAAATCCAAATTCCTGACTCAAAATGGACTTCTGGGAACACCCTGGTAGAGCAGTGTTTAAGTCTACCACCTCTGACCCAGCACAGTCCACATACATCCCAAGAAGCTGGTTCTCATTTTGGGGTTCAGGAAAACAACCAAGGTGAACATGATGAAGATGAACAACTAAATAAAAATTAAAGAAATGTTTCTTCCTCCTCTCTCCTGCCTGCACCTTTCCTTTAAAAAAATTCTTTTAAATGGACTTCTGCATGTTCCTAGATTGACCGAGTATGTGCTCCACATGGAGGAAGGGAAGTTTGTACCTTTCAGGTGCTTTCAAGTTCTGGATGTTCTTGGAGGCGCCAGGCTCCTGCACAGGACTCCCCAATGAGAGGTCATGGTTTGAATTGGGCTGATGCAACACTGAGAAACCAATCTTTCCCCTTTGGGGCCACCACAATACTCTCCCACCCACCCGAGTCATTCCCAAAGGGCTGCTTCTGAAGGGGAAACTTTGCTTTGGTACAGTCACCCATTTCTGTCCTGTTGGCAAATCATGCAAATGTCCCCATTGTCTCACCGGCTCTTGCCTCTGAAAGGCCCTGCCCCTCGTCCAGACAGAACAAGCCCAGTGAGGGGTGGTGGAGGGCCACAGGGTCACAATCCCAGTTGTAAGATTTTCCTTGAGTCCAAACTGAATTTGCTTCCCTCTCTCAACCTGTGTTTAACTCTCACTTTACTTTCCCTTTCTCTATGATTACCCCTAGCTTTGGGGCTCTGGGTTTTCACCTCTGAACTCTGACTCCTGTGCAGTTTATGTTGCTCCAGCAACTTCCCAGATATTTGACCTCTTGGACTTGGCCTCAGTGTCCACTCTTCTGAGCTGCCCCTCTGAGCTTCTCTGAAGGTGAAGGCAGCTACTCTTCTCCAGAGAGGGCGAATGTGCGCATGGCTATATCTGCAGAGTATTTGCTTGGGGTCCTTGGGGTGCTTTCACCCTGAGGCAGGAAACATCATTATAAGATGTGGTCAAGAAGATGAAAGTGCTTCAGAAATGTTTAGAAATGTTACGTGCTTTCTCCTCCTACAGGCTCTGAAAATGCTTTCCCTCTTTTTTGTTAATGTTGCACAGGATTATGACACTAGATAAGTTTTAAGAGAGTCACACCTCCATTAATGTGTGTATCAAGCCACACCCACCACTGGTACAATCATTACTATCACTTGTACTTGTCAACCCTAGGTGACCCCCACTCCCCTTCTCTGGTAACTGCAGCCTTGTTTTTGGAGTGTAAGAGAATTTTGTTGTTTGTTAGTTCGTTGTTTTTTTTTTCTTTATATTCCACATGTAAGTAAAACCATCCAGTACTTTTCTTTTTCTAACTTGTTTCATTTCACGTAACCACCTCAAGTTCCATCCAAATTGCTCCAAAAGACACTGTTTCATCTTTTAATAGCTGATTAGAATTCCACTAAGTGTATATACCACATCTTCCTTATCCAGTCATCCATCGACTTGTTTTAGGCTGATGCCATGTTCTGGCTATTGTAAATGTGTTGTTATGAACATACAGGTGCAAATATCCTTTCCAATTAGTGCGTTCATACTCTTTGGACACACGCATACACACACACACACACACACACACATCTAGTTAGAATTGCTGGATCAAATAGAAGTTCCTTTTTTATTTTTGCAGCATCTCCATGGTCATACTAATTTACTTTAGTGTAAGAGAGTGTAAGAGAGTGTAAGAGAGTTCCTTTGTTCTTTCACCCACTCCAACATATGCTCCTTGTCTTTTTTATATAGGCCATGAAGAAGTATGAAGTGATATCTCATTGTGGTTTTGATTTGCATTTCTCTTATGATAAGTGAAGCAGAGCTTTTTTCATGTACCGGTTGGCCATCTGTATGTCTTATCTGGAGGAGTGTCTATTCAGCTCTTACACACAGTTTGTGAGTGGGTTGGTATTTTTGTTGTTGTGGTTGAGGTGTATGAGTTCTTCATATATCTTGGATATTAACCTCTTGCTTGATGTACAAATGTCTTCTCCCAATCAAGAGGTTGGCTTTTTGTTTTGTGACAGCTTCTTACTCAGTGCAGAAGTCTGTCTATTGGTTTGATATAGTCCCATTTTATTTTATTTTTTTGCTTTTGTGGAAACCTCTGTTTTAAAGAGACCTCTCAACTTGGTGTTTCATAACTGTATCTGAGGGATAAAAACGTCTTTCCAGAAAGTAGTACAACTAGAGCTTCGTGGAAAATGCTACCATCATCTTACCTGTGAAGGAAGGAAGTGGAGAGAAAAAGGAGATGTCCTATGCTCATTTGTTTCATTTGTGTAGGAACTATTTTATGAAAATCGAAATTTTTACTTTTGGTTGGCTGAACTGTCTACCCACAGATGATTAAAAATTTTCTTGAAGAGGGAATGACGCAGAAAAGAATAACCGGTGGTGATGTATGAACTACACCCTTCGGAGATACTCAGCAGGCTGTATCAGCTTTATTAGGCTTCTCCTAGTTATTATATTTATGATGTGGATTTAAATTCAGAAGACTAAATATAGCATCAAGCACCCCAGTCAGTCTTTATAAGCACCATAGACAAAAGTTTATCTCATGTTTTCCATTTCACCCGTTCTTGTGTTGACTTTCAATCAGGTTTTATCTGGATAAACCAGGAACAAGGAACATTTGATTAAAGGTATGTTTTTTTAAGGTTAAAAAATGCCCTCACCCGTGCTTTCAGTACAGAACATATTTAAAGCAGAGTTTGGAGTCTTTGATTTTTGTAAATTTTGAGACTCTTCCTTCTTCCCTCCCAGCCACGCTCCCTCTTTGTTTTTCTATTTTTGTTTCTTTGTTTCTCACTCTTTCTTTTCTGTCTCCTCTCCTTTTGTTCCTTTCTTTATTCTTTCCTTCTTTTTTTCCTTCCATTTCTTCCATTTTGTTCTTTTTCCTCTTCTTCCTCCTTTTATCTCTCCACCTATTCCTCCAGGACCTCCTCCTTTTTTCGTTTTCTCCTTCTTCCAGACTGTAGCGTCCTTGGAGGTAATTAGATCACTTGACAGTGAGATGCCCTCTGAGGTCAATGCTGAAGTTAGTTCCAATTTCAAAGGGCAAATATTAAAAGCAAGGCTGTGGTTTTAGGAAAAAAATATATGCTCATGGCATGCAGATATAATCTGTGCCCTTGCTTTTTGGGAAGAAGAACCAAACGAATTGTAGAAATGTGTGGCTATTAGAACAATGAATTATTTATACATGTGCACATTTTCCCCTTCTCCAGTGCAAGACTGTGACTATGGAAATTAAAATCTCATCCTCATTGGTTATTTCTGAATGGGGAGAGAAAATGACAAGAGGAAATGCTTAGCATAGTGCCTGGCACACAGGGAATTCAACACATGTTATTTGCTAAATATTTTAAATATTTGCTATTGTTATTGCTATGATTGACTGGTTCTTAATATATGCTAGGTGCTATTCCAGGGAGTTTGTATTTTTCTTCATACATTTAAAAAATGTTTAAAAGGAAAGGTTTAGGTAGAAATGGAGGAGAGAGAGAGAGACAGAGAGAGAGAGAAAGAGAAGAAATTTCTTTGTTTTTATCTATTTGTTCTTCTTGGTTGTTACCCCCACCCGGGTTGTGCACCTTGGTCCCAGGGATGTTTGTGGACTGTATGCAGCAGACTTAACGGATACACCAACATGCGTTTAATTTTTACAACACCCTTATTAAGTAGATATTCTGATAATTTCCATTTAGCATTTGGAGAAACTGAGACAGAGACTCAAGGTTACACAGCTAATAGTTAACTTGGGAGCCACAGTATCATCATTACCATCACCTCTGCCACCACCTCAGTCACATCTGGCTTTGGAGAAAACATAAGAAGGAAGATTATTAAGCATCTATTGAATGGAATAAGACTTTTGAGATGATTTTAAAATAAAATTCATTCAAGTTATATAACAAGTAAAAGTTTATTAGAGTTTGGCATATGAGAAATTTTAAACTTTAAAGGAGAAAATGAGAGCTCCAACCATTATTTCACTCTAATAAGACTTGATATATAAGACTAATACTGACTTCAACCAATTCTGAAAAATGTATTTGGTGATTTCTCAAAGATCTTTTCTAAAAATGATAGCTTTCTTCTTTTATAGAGTACTCCCACACCACTTAATTTAGCACACCATCATACCACTTAGTGACTGCATTGCAATTTATCTGTATACATTTCCTCCCACTGGCCTCCCTTTTCCAAGGAAAAAAAAGCACTCCTTGGGGGAAGTACCCTTATCTCATAATCTTTTCATCCTTTGCTCATGCCTAACACACAGTGGGTGCTTATATATATATATATATATATATATATATATATATAGATTGATTGATTTCAATGCACACACAATCACAAATATTTACTCTAAGTCTTCCTCTAAGCCTTCCTTAAAAGTAACTCAAAGATTTGTAGATACAGATGTGGTGAAATCTGTTGTATCCACATTCATCTTGCCCATTTGACTTGGGCAGAAGGAAGAGAGATGTTAGAGGATGTCCATAGACTATAATCAATTAGAGCATCTGTTCCAGATGTACTATCTTTACTGAAGCAAATTGCATAGGCCCCCTTTGTATGCCAAGATTGATCCAGCAGGTGCTTGTTTCACTACACAAATTTGCAAAGACTACCAGAATTAGTTGGTTTTTACCTACAAGGATCCGAAGTCTATCAGCCAGGGTAGGCTCAGGGAATGTCTGCAATCTTACTGCTCCCACAGTGTAGTCTGCAGAGATGTTAACCCTCTTACTCCAAAACCAACATGCTAGTCTGCAACACTGATAGCATCATACTGACTAGACTTAGATGAGCAGGGAAACCAACTACTCTAGATGCTGTACCAAGATACACATGAGCCAGAGATGGGAAAGAATTCCAGTTGTTGGCATCAAAATTAGTATATCAGCTGAAATCTGGTCCTGAAAACTGAAATCAAAGATTTTAGCAGAGAGAATTTCATATAAAGAACAGGTTAGACAGGAAGGAGGGTTGAAAAATTTGGAAGTGAATCCTGATGTTTCACAGATATGGTACCTGCAGAAAGCAAGTATTACCTTAGGAAACAAAGGAAAGAAGTTGCAATTCTTAGAACCTTGATCTTGGAGGAGGAAGTTTCCAGGTCAAGGGCTGGATCTGGGAGGAGTTTGGGAACTTGGAGACCTTGAGGAATTACCGATTTTTATTTCTCTGACAAGAGAGGAATGAATAAAAGAACATAAGGAACCATGTTGGACAAATTGTGAGGCTTGAAAATGAAGGTTCACTTAAGGCTGTAGGAATATCCATTCATACTTACCATATTGGGAAATATATTTGACTTAATTTACCTTAGGAAAGGGATAAGCACATCAGTATTTAAGGTAACATTCAAGACACTTTGATTTTGGACTTCCTACCCTCAGAAATGTGAGAACCAAATATTTGTTGTTTAAGTCCTCCAGTTTAAGTGTTTATTATTACAGCCCAAACTAAGACACACATCAACATAAAGCACACTGTGAAAGTGACTACATGCCTCTGGCATTTTCCAAAAGAAAAAACTCACAAGAACACTTCAGTATTGCTTGACAGGAAGAGAAATTTCTGTTTCGAGTTTACCAGTCAACTTGACAATGAAATTAAGAGTTTTCACAATTGCAACTTTCTTCGGGTTGAAATCATCACTGCCAGGCGGGGAGGGAGGAAGCTGTCTGATCCACATGGGACTCAGAAGGGCATTTGGGTCATTTTATGCAGGGTTGCCATTCTCTTCCGACTCCTTCAAAAGTTGAAAGGAGGCTTTGACGTCAGGTCCCAATGAGTCATCTTTCCTCCTAGGACCTCTGACTGGGATTTGCAGCAGCTATTTTGTTAGTCACTCATGAAAAAGCATATTGAAAAAGCTGAAGGGAAATGCTTGAATGAACAAGTGATTCAATTCCTATTTTCATGGCAAAGAACTCTCTGACTTGCTCACAAAAGCAACCTCCTTCAAGAGCAGGCACCCTAGCTAGCGGCACTCAGTCAATACTTTGACAAAAGGATTTGTTGGATCCCTGCAAATCTTGGTGTGGAAATTGCTTGTTCAACTATGATTACTGGTTAGTATACAGAAATTTTATTTACTCCTCTGTGTCACTCAATGCCAACTCAGATTCATTGGATTTGTATAAAGATGATAGCAATATTGCTCTCCCCACTATCATAAGCATTATGAAAGGGAAATGAAGAAGGCTCATTCTGAATCTTTCTTTGCAGAGATACATGCAGGATTCCATGGAAGAAAAGTTGAACTGTGATCTAAGAATCATTCTTTGTTTTGTTCAATCTTTCAACCCATTTGAGAACCTGCTAGGGAAGAGAATAAGAATATCTCCTTTTTTTGTCAGCAAGGTAAAGGAACAATCAAGAATGAAGGAAAAGGAAGAGATAGTCCTAGATTCCTCAAGTCTGAGACAGGATTGATCATTATGGCTTCATTCCCATTTAACTGAGAGGCAGTTTGAGACGCCGAGAGAGAGGCTGAATTAGTCAGTCTTGTCTAGGAACTGTGGTCTGAGACCTTTTCTCTTTGCCATCTTAGGTCATCTCCTTGACTTTCATCTACAGGTCAATGACTCTAACATTTCTAATTCTAACCCTAAGCTTCAATGGCATGAATACAACTTTGTGGATTATACCTTTACATGAAGGTCTAATAGGTTTTACAAACTTCACATTCAAACTGGAACTCATGGTGTTCCCTTCAAACTTATTTCTCTCTTGTCTTTCTTAGGAGGGTATGCCATAGCTATCTAAACCAGAGTCTAGGAGTCATCTTTGCTTTCTCTGTTCTTCTCTTCACAAATTCATCAACAAATCTTAATTTCTCTCTCTATTCCTTTCTCTCTATGTTCATTATGAAAATCTTCGTATAACCCATATCCCTTTTCATTGGGTGACAGCAATAACTCCAGTCTCTCTTCTTTCATTCTCGACTCCTATGATCTATTCTCAAATCAGAAATCAATGTGAAGTTACAAAAAAATGAAACGAATCTTTTTACATTGCTCCTTGCATTAAAGTACCGGCTGGCTTCCCATTGTCCTTCAGAGGACACTCAAATCTATCATGACAGCAGCAGGGTCTTACATGAACTGGTCTACCTCATTCTACTTTCACCTCCTTGTCCTGGCTTCCCTTAACAGTTGCTATACTCCAATTTAATCCTACCTCAGCATCTCTGCACTTCTTGTTTCCTCTGCTGGAAATCTTTCTCTTCCTTTCTCACAGAGATTTCTTTCTTTCTTTCTTTTGCATCTCTTTGTTAGACCCTCAGTTCTAAAATCCTTCCCAAGAAGCTACATCTGAATACTCTTCTAAAGTAAATATTCCCCTGCCTCCTGTTTCCTACACATCACACCGCAGTTTAATTCCTCTATGAAATAAATCACAAAGGGCAATTATCAGCTTATTTATTTTCTTATTTGTTGAATTTCTATCACCGCTTTTCCTTTTTCCAAGTGGGTAGTATGTTCTACATGAGAGCCTTTTCTGTCTTAAAAGAGGCAGTGCTTAGGGAGAAGTGGTTAAGTTCTCACTCTAGAGATAGATTCTTGCATTCAAATCTCAACACTGTCACTCATTAGATATGTGATCCTAGGGACATTGTTTAACCTCTCTGTCCTCACTGGAAACATGATGGCAGTAAAAGTACCTGCCACATGAAGCTGTTGTCAAAAGGTCTCTATGCATCTACTCTGTTGTTCCTATTGTCAGCCACATGCCTGCTGAACACATATCTGCTGAATGGCCAATGCGATGATTTTATGTATTAAAGGAACATTCATGCATGTCACAGAGCAGCTTTCATAATACACATGGAAAGAGGCCATGGTCTAAGGACTGTTGGAATAGTCTTGTCACTCATGAAAGCTGTTTGGAAGCTAGCTGGGAGAGCTGCAGCTATGGAGAGAGGGAGTTGTCAGTATGTTGAAACTGAAAATCACAGTAATAGAAGCAAGAGTTTATTTAGTACTTATTGTGTGTTAGATATTGTGAGCCATTTTTCTACTCTGCCCCTCAAAAATACTGATGAATTATTATGATGTTTTGTTGTGAAGCACACCTATGGTCCTCACTGAGCCGATCTCCATACTATAGAAGTTGTGTGAGGTCCACGCCTCCCACAATGCTGAATACTCTCCCCATCCTCCATCTCTTCACTGCTCAACTACAATGCCATCTCCTTAGAGAAGCCTTGTCTGATCCTGGTAGAATGTTCCAATTGCTCATCATGACCGACTTTTTCCATAGCTTCCATTAACGTACATGATCGTTTAATTAATCTGCCTCTGACTGGATTCTAAATTTTGTGGGGCCAGACTTCTGTCTGTTTTTTCTCACCACTGTCTCCCATTGGCTGACATGCAGGAAATACTTGTTGAATAAGGAAGTGGAGTTCAATAGTGCAACAGCGTGAAACTCCCCCCAAACTTAACTGTGACTCTTCTTTGAGAATTGAGATGATGCAAAAGCCAATTTAACTGACCTGAACGTTTATGCGTATCAACTCCCATGCTTCTCACTTCCTTCTCAATTGAACTTAACCCCAAATAATGATGAAAAAAATAAATTTATCTTAAACTCTGGAGGAGAAAACAAAAAGGAAAGTGAAGAGAGCAGTGACACATGAAAGATAAAACCAGAATACTTTATAGCATCTTTAAACTTTTACTCTAGAAGACATCTAAGAAAAAAATAAAAGCTTTTTCTCTCTGAAACTAATCAGAGAGTAACATTTGACTCCTGTAGTTCATTATAAGTACTCCCTCTAGAAGAAAGCTCAACTTCTCTTTACATTATTAATGGCATTAGAGAAAAATTCTGCTGACATTACCTAAGTTATACGTGAATAAATAAGTAATAAATGTATGAATCAAACAATTTTTGAAAAAGCTTTATTATCGCAGATGCATAGTTCTTTTTTACTTCACAGACTTTTGATGGAAACATTTAAAAATTTAAGGCTTCATACAGCAATTTTTTCAAATTTTGGAATGTTTTATATTTATAGAGCAGTCACAAAGACAGTGCAGAACTTCCATTTACTCTTCAACCAGTTTCCCCCTAGGTATATAACAAATGTTATGGTAGACCTGTAAACACCTAGAACCCACATTGGTACATAATTGTGAGCTATATTCCAGATTTTGTTTGTATTTCTTTAACTTTCACATTTATGGCCTCTTTCTGCTCCAAATCAGAGTACCACATTGAATTTAGTCATCTTGGCTTCTTGTTTTTTTTCTGACCAGTGTGTTATAAAGCAGTTTTAAAATTTCCGGGAGGGAGGGGCTTTTAAAAGGTTTTTAAAGAGATGTTTTATTAATTATTCATATCAAAGTATTATTTTTTCTGTTTATTAAATTTACTGTTGTTTTTTTGTGACAGTGTTTGGTATTTCCTATAAATATTCTATGTGTGCTTCAGAAGAAAACCTGCTCTCTATTATCAAGGCGAAGGTTCAATATGAATCCATAGGATCTATCTTATTAACTGTTATTTAGGTCTTCTATGTTGTTGTCTACTTGATCTGTCTTGGGTAGAGAGTGATCTGCTTAAAGGCTCCTGTTAGTGTTTCTGCTGACTTCTCTTTACATTTTCCCATGTTTTGCTTTACAAAGGAAATCTCTGCTTCATTTGGTATATTAATATCCATAAGTGCTTCATCTTTATTGTGAATTTTAGAAAATAGTATTTAAGATGATCCTTTGTTATATTTAATGACTTTTTGGTTAAATTCCTGTTATATGAGATAGCACAAATTAAAAACTTGCTTTTATTGTTTTCATTATAATAATATACATTTGCCCATCACGTCATTTTAATCTTTCTCAAATATTTTGTTTTAGGTATATGTCTTAAATACAATATGAAATTTGCTCTTGCTTGTGGGTACAACTCAGGCTTTTTTCTGTTAACAGATAAATTCATTCACATTTGTTGATGTATCTTCTATGCTTAGTTTTAAATTTTTCAAATTATTTTGCAAGTACTGTGTGTACTGTATTATGTTTTTGATATTTCTTTGTGTGTATTCTCTTTGTTTTTAAAAATGTCTTTATATTTAGAATGCTTTTTTTTTTCTAGCACTTATTTTTATGCTCTACTTTTAGCATGCCCAGTTCATGTTTTGTTATTTAATCTCTACTCTTTGGTTTGTGAGTTTTCGTTGGTACCTTCCAACATCCACTGATGACCTATTCACCAACCTGCAAATTCACTCAGCTTTTCTCTTTACCACTTTCTTGTCCTCCTGAGTCTTGATTGCATTATTACTCCTTTATCAAAACATATAAAATAATATTATTCCATCTATTTCTATCTTTTAGTTTTAAATCTATAAGTACATATCGATTACATGCTCGCCATCTTTACTTCTTTCTCCATTGCGTTCTTAATCATCTCTTACTCGGAGGAAGGTCTTCTTCTAGGAGATCCTCAGGAAGTGCATGTGCCTACAATACTGCCTGAATTCTGCCACATTTCTATACTCTTTGTATATGAAAAGCATGGCAGATGAATATAAATCCTCATTTCATACTTTCCATAGAGGGCCTGGAGTGACTGTCAATCAAAGAGTTTGGTGGTGGTAAGAAAGTGATTAGAACTGTTTTTAAACTTTAAGCAGGGTGGCCAGAAATTTTTGGGTGAGTATTTAACTTCACCCTGACTGGCCCTATATATACTTGTTTAATATTAGTTCTCTTACTCTTATGACCCAGATGCTTTAAATAACTTAATCACATAGTTTTTTCATACTTCTAGGTGTGCACTATTATTTGCATTTCATGATGAGGAAATTGAAATCTAGACATATTATATGGCACAAAGTTACAGAGCTGAAAAGCAATTCTGATCCTGCCTTTTTTCCCCTTTTCTGTCAAATGAGGATAATTATAGCTTCTTCCTCAGAGAGATACTATGAGAAGAAATAATTAAACACATGTGAGGCACTTGGAACAGTTGCCTGCTTAAACCAGTTGAAATGAATTAAGGATCATGTCATTGTTACCACCATACAAAAACTCTTCAGGAAGGATGAAGGACCAGTGAATCTGAATGAAGGAACTTCATTTGAACACATGTGGATGTAGAGTTAAATGTAGGGGTTATAGGTTTAACAACTACAGTACTTAGTGATGATAGGACTGATAAAACCTTTCTTGATCTCTAGGAATATTTACCAGCTTGGTAGGAAAGCTGAATATTTATCTCCCTTTTTGAACTCTTTTTAATGTTTCCCAAGTACCCCTCAGTTTTGGATTATTGTAACCAGAGCTTAGAATGTATTGCTAACAAGTTTTGAACATTTCAGTGCTATCATCTTTCTCGATTTCCTAGTACAAAATCCATGGAAATTCATCTATATGTCCTCTAATCTACTCATCCATTCATCCATCTATACACTGATTATTGCATTATATGCAGTAATAACTGAGACATGAAAACAACCTTGATTTTACCAACTTCCTTGTAAAATCAAGTGTCCTGATAAAATGAAGTGATCCACTTAGTAAGTTGTCTCACACTTATTAAGCACTTTCTATAGACCAGATATTGTTGTTAGTAGGAGTGTCTCTCATGCTGGACTTCATTTTGCTAAACTCTGATTGACATTGGAATGCCCAAACTGGAAGAACAAGAAATTTCTACCATGTTAATAGTTCAACATAGAGATAAGTACACAGAAATAAAGAAGTTAAGATATGTGGAGTGATATAGGGGAGAAGGCAGTGGACTCAAGCTTGTTAAACCAATGTCAAGAATGGGTTAGATCTTAGAAAGTGATTTAGTAGTCTAATTATATTGATGAAGAGACGATCAGTCTGGCTGAAGGAGACATTTGAATAAACACAAGAATCATATAGATTAGAACTTCACTCAAAAAGCTATTTCATATTACTCTTAAAAGAGGCTTTGGATTTGATTATATTGAGATATATTTTTAAGGAAGTAAAAGAGACCATTAAAATTTACTTTATTTCATGAGCCAAATGATATATATGTATATATTATATACATTTTCTGTTTTAAATAAGAAAAATACCTATACATTAGAAATTTCACATCTTAGGATGAATTTTCTTTCTCCTTATGCCAAATATTTATAAAATAAGATAGTTGGATGAAATAATCTCTAAGGCTGACAAAAATCTTTAAGAGTATCTCTACGTCTGGCATTCTCGGACATAAAAAAAATATGCTTTCCTAAGAAGATTCTAAGAGAGGCAAGAGTGATGTAGCAACAGCCTTCGTAATGAGTTTTCGTCATTTAGAGTTTAATGGAACTAATTTGACTGACACATTCAATGTTAAAAGGAATCTCTGCTCTTGTGCCAGCTGCCATGGCATTGACAGGCAGATATCTTGGATCCTGCCAACTCCACCTATGAGTATGGCTCCTTATACAGTGACCAGCCGGAAGCAGCTCAAGACACTGGTTGCTAAGACGACTGACAGACACTTGGATGAAATGTTCTTGGCTCCCATATGCAGCAAATCCTTCTGTTCTCCAGGCTATCTCAGCCTTGTCTCTGGGATTGCCTTTCTGTCTGTACCTTAACCATAGCCTCATGCACAATTGAAGATGAATTTCACACTTAAGAAGGTTCATTTTAACAGGCAAAGCAAAAAGTTTCCATGAGGAGGCAGCACTGGCACTGGCCATCCCATTATGTTCGCTCTCGCCCTCTGGCCCTTCTCTTTATCTCCAGGCTCATGCGGGACTGGCTTTCCAGTGGGTGGTGATACTGGCATTTTCAACAATGCTCTTTTATCTTCCTCCAATACATCAGTGCCATTTCTTTTAAAACTTCAGCTGCTTTAAAAGTTTTGCATTTTACTCTTCTTCCTATGGATAGGGAAGGCCTTAGCACTGAGGACAGAGAAACTAAAAATAATTAGGGCCAACCCAGCAAAAGCTGAACCCACTGGGATTCTAAATAGATTTTCCCCTTACAAAAGAAAGTATCACCAATTATCCTGGTCCATTTTTATCTTTCCTCTAAAGCTGTGGGTTATGGAGCATACCAAAATAGATCAAGCACTGATCTATGGAATGAACTTCTGTGACCACCATGTTTTTGCATTTGAACTTCACTGATTTGAGAGGACCTGTCCTGGAGTAGAGGCATAGTGAGATCATGGAATTACCTAGAATCCCTTGTATTACTGAAGACTTGTACTGGTGTAGACTCAAACAGACGACTTAAAGCTAGGTTCTGCTTGGTAGAACACATTTATGTGCTACCTGGACAAATTACTTAATTTCTCTCTCTCTTAGTCTTCCCCTCTCTAAAATTAGGACAATAACGACTTCATCAGAATTTTAATTAGATTAATTCATTTAAATGCTCAGAATACATCAGTTTTTATCAAGGCGCAGGCAATATCTTCTTTACTTTCGCATTTTTTATTCTTGAAAGTAGGCTTCTTGGCTCCCAAGTTAAATGATTGATAGTCTGAATTAAATTAGAGGCAGGGGGAGGGAAAGAAAGGCTAGCTTACAGAGACTTTTTATTAAAAATATAGTCAGAACAAGGTAAATCCTTTTATGAGAAGTGAAAGCAAACAAGGATAATTATTAGGTTTGGAACTTCAAAAACAAAGATGATGGTTAGACCTTAGTGAAGGAAAATAATTTTAAAAAATTCATTTGTATATTTAAAAATTCATTTTTAAAACTGTATTGAAGCAAAGCGATATTATATATAGCATGTAGGTTTAAGGTGTGCATCATTGTAAATGTATATCAACATATAATTAAGTCAATAAATCAGCATTTATAAACTAAAAAGTTCACCATTAACAGTTCAGTTCAATCCTTCACCATATAATGGACCAGTCAGCCCATTTGCCCACACTCCTTCCCTTTTCCCTTCTGGTAACCATTAATTTCATCTTACAGACTAAAGTCTATTTTTGTTTGATTTTATTCACTCATTTGTGTGGTTTCTCTGTTTACCACGTATGAGTAAAATTATACAGGTTTGTTTTTTTTTCCATCTGACTTATCTCACTAAGCATAATACCCTCTAAGTTCATCCATGTTATTGCCAGTGGCAGAATTTCGTCTTTAAAATTTTTGTTTTAGTTGCATGTATTCCATTGTGGACATATACTACACCTTCTTTATCCAATCATCTGTTGATAGGCACCTAGGCTGTTTCCAACTTTTGGATTGTGTAAATAATGCAGCAATTAACATGGGGATGTGAATATCTCTTCATATTAGTTTTTTTTTGTGTGTATATGGGTTATATTTTGGGTAAATACCCAGAAGAAGGATAACTAGATCGTATGGAACTTCTGTTTTTAATTTTTTGAGGAACCTTAATACTGCTGTTCTTAATTGTACCAGTTTACAAGCCCACCAATAGGTTTCTGTTCTCTTCTCTCCACATCTTCACCAACAGTGGTTGTTTCCAGTCTTTTTTGTTGTTGTTCAGTCTTTTTGGATACTAGCTGTCACAGATGTAAAGTGAAAGTGGAAAATATTTTGAGGTAGAGGTGAGGAATTTAATTGCTGAGATATAGATATTGAGGCATTGATGGGTATTCCAGAGAACATGTTGAACAGGCAAATGCGAACATTTGCAAAAAAAAGTACATATATATATATATACACACACACACACACACACACACATATACATGCACATACATATATATATATATATATATATATATATATTTGCTCCTAAAAATTATTTGAAAAGTCTGACTATAATATGACTTGAGAACTTTATTTTGGATGTTTTGCTCTATATTTTAATAGTCATAATTTTCTCCGGTCTACCAATGTTTGCAAGTATTTTGACCAAATTTTTAAATTATGTTTTTCTTTCTAGAAGAATTTAGAATTGGGGAAGGGTAGAATTTATTGTTTCCCTTAAGAATTTTAGCCTTATCTGAACAAGTTAAGATCTTTATTTTCACTAAATTGCCAGCAGAGTTAATGGACAAAGTACATTTCCTGGAACTCAGGAGTTCTAACTACAGGATTATGTTCAGTACTTATTGCTCCATCGATGAACAATTCAGGAATCCTTCAAAATGAAACTCCATTAAGAAAACACCTCCGTCTTAAAAGAGAGATTCTGAGAATAATCTTAATAAGCTAGAAGCCTGTTAAGCTTATCAACTGGAGGCACATTTTTCTCAAAAGGGAGAAAAAACTCAAATTGAATGAATATAACAAGTAAATGTTGATAGAGAAATGTATTTAACTGCTGAACAAAATAACCATATTATAGTCAAATGTCAGTTTAATGCCAGAAAAACTTTGATGACCTTTTGAGAACTAAGCTTGATAACACTTAGATGATAAATGAAAAATTCAATCTATTTTCAAATATCTAGATTGAGTTTGAGTTATCCTCTGTAGCTTTAAACAGAGAAAATGGGTATTTTATATTCTTACATATGTTTACTGATTTTTGTACTCTTCATTATTTCTGGAAGATTTATATTTCCATTTCCTTCAGCCTGAAGAATCACCTTAAGAATTTTTGGCGGTACAAGACTTCAGGCGATGGAATTTTCTCTTATCTGGAAGTGTCTTTATTTGACTTTAATTTTGAAGGATATTTTCACATTGACAATTACAATTTTTTAGCACTTTAGAGATCATTTTTTCTGATGAGTAGTCAGTGATTATTTGATTTTGTTCCTTTGTGCACAATGTTATTTTTTTGTCTACTCTTAAGATTTTTCTCTTTACTTTTGGTTTTCATTAGCTTGAGTATGATGTGTCCAGGTATAGTTCTCTTTGTATCAATGCTGGTAGGTGTTCACTGTAAATTTATTACTTTTTACCATATTTGGAAAAAGTTTCAGCCATTATTAAAATATTTTTTTCTTATCCCCTACTTTCACTCTTCTCATTCTGGGACTCCAATTACACATATAAATAGACCCACCTGGAGTTATTCCACATGTCCCTGAGGTTCTGTTCATTCATAAAATGTACAACCTTCTTTTCCACTTTCCTTTAGAGTGAATCATTTCTATTGATCTGTTTTCAAGTTGGTTGATCTCTTCTTTGTCATCTTCACTCTAAGTTCATCTGGTAATATTTTAATTTCAGATCATAGCATTTTCTGGGTGTAAACCTACATTTGATTCCTATAAATGGTTTCTGTTTTCCTGTTGAGATCTCTGAATTCACACACTCTGAGAATATTTTCATTTTATTCCTGGGACTAATCATAACAGCTGCTTTAAAATCTTAGTCTATTGATTTCAACATCTGGGACATCTCAGGATTTATCTTGAGAATGGACCATTTTTCTTATTAATTAATTAATTAATTAATTGGAAAAATGCAGGTAAGAATGAAGGTGAGTAAGCAGGCAGGAAGAGAGAGGAGGAAGGAACACTTTGTTTAGTTGTTCACATTGGTTGTTATCTCCAGCCGTGAGTCTTGAACCTGGGACCTTGGGATGCATATGGGACTGTTCCCAGGGCATACTAGACCATTAGACCACCAGAGTGCACCTATTTATTTGTATATTGAGCAACTTGGCAATCTATGCTGGACATTGTGGAGTATATTATAGATACTCTTGATTCTATTGTGTTCTTTTGAAGAATATTTATATTTTCAACACTAGGTTGGTTACTGACCTTTTTTCTCTCACTCTGTTGCAATAAATAGCTCAAATTTAAAACCTGGAATTTTACTCAGTGCCATTCCTTTTTTAAAAAAATATTGACTCCACTCCATTTTCTGCCTACTCTTGTTCACCATTCAGTACCTTCATTTGGTTGGTGTTTATTGCTTGTCCAGAGATGATAGTTGTTATTTACTGGAGGGTTGGTCTTACAGGAGCTATTCAACCACATGGAAGTTGAACTATCCCCAAGTTTTTCCTATTCCCTAGAAAATAGAGTGGCTATTTGCACTAAATTTATTGTCTGGACACTCAATATATTTTCATCTTCCTTTCTCCTTTTTCCAGTGCCTTCCTGAAAACAGTGTGGTCTTGTATAAGTGTAGGATAAAATATTCAAGCAAATGACAAGAAGTATTCTTTCTCTTACTCCTTGTTCTCTCTATAGTATTAAACTGCAGCCAAGTTGCCTATACCTTTGGCCAAGTAACACTTCCAGAGGGAATGCATTGAATATATTAGCTAAGTAGAATTAAAATGTAGTATGAGTTTAAATTGTGGATATTATTTGAAATATTATTATTTTATACTCAGAAGGCTAATATTAACTTGTTGACCAGAAAACCACAAGAGTATAAGAAAATAAATTTACAAAAATGAATTTAAAGGCAATACCCAAATCTACTATTTTGTATAGTATTTCCCACATTTTGTTTAGATAAATAGATACCCACAAATAGTCCTTACAAAAATGAATTCAATAAATTAAAAAAAACATGGAGAACAGGAATGTGGATTTATTATCATTGACAAAGTATAGATGTGCCAAGATTAGAAGTACAATAAAATCCTCTTAGCTATGGTCCATTATGCTGAACATGATTAATTCTTTCTTGGATGATTAAGAAAGTACATTAAGCGCTTTCCTTGACTTGCCTTCTCTTTACACATTATCTGTTTAGGCAGTTTCATCCATTTCCGTAGCTTTAAATGCCATCTATGAGTTAATTTCTTCCAAATTTATCTTCTTAGTGAAAACCTTTTCTCTGAATATTTTCAACAGCCTACCAGGCAGTTCTACTTTGATATTTTGCAGCTTTTTAAATAAAAATTTCAATCAAGAACTTTCAATTCTTAAATATATTCCTATCCAATCTGCTATTTCAATAAATGGCGTCACAACTTCCTCCTTTTGCAAAGTTTGGAATAATTGTAAATTCCTTTCTTACATCCATTAGGGAGTTCTGTTTTCTACCAGTTTGTCTTCAGAATGTATTTTGAATTCTACCATTCATGACATTACTATCAATGATAAATATTGAGGGGAAATGTTTTTTATCTTATTATTCTCTTAGAACTTGAAAGTCCTATGTATTAATCACAAGTCTAAAATCCTGTTTCATATTTTTATATAGTTTCATTTGTTCTCTTCATTTCTGCATAAATTAAGAGTAGAAACTGTAAGGTTTCCTGTGATGATTTATATCAAGGGTCAGAATACTGGAGTTATGACTCAATTCTGGCCCATCATCTATTTTTGCAAGGGAGGTTTTAATGGAGCACAAGCCTATTCTTTTAAATGTAGTCTATGACCCTTTCATGTTATGATGACATATTTCGAGAGGAGGCTCTATGACTCATGAAATCTAAGATATTCACTACCTGATCTCTTACAGAAAAGGCTAGCTTGTCACTTCCATGATTTAAATAGAGTATTATTTTAAAAATAGTCAATCTTTAGTAGTATATATATGTATTTAGTAGTATATTTATTTGTATATACTATTTATAGCATATAGATTTTGTATGAAAATTAGTGAACTCTTTTAAAGCATGTTTATTTACTTATTTACTTATTTTGCTGTTCATTTTGGATTTTCTCCTTGTTCAGGTCATGAACCCAAGTCTTTGGACTTTATGTGGACTATTTTATCACAGTGGATTTAACATCTGAGTCGCCAGGGCATGCCAAAATTAGTGGATTTTTATAGGTCATTATCTTTTGTTTTTATACCAGATGATATTACACTGCCAGGGGATGTAAAGGCATGAAGATTATGGATTAGAAATAAAAATATTGAGCATCTATTGGATTTTTCACCTGTCAAAAGTAGTTTGTCCATCCTACTGACACTTACAGGTGATCATGACTCATCAAATATCTTAAATAAACACATTTAATGTCTGATGTTGCATAGCAAAGAAATCCTTCTCATCTTTTCCAATTATACTTTTGATGTCATGTACAATAATTAATGATAGAAAGTTTGTGGGATATGGGCCCAAGTCTAATTGCCAGGTTCAAATGTGTTTTTTATTAGCTATATGATCTTCATAAAATTGCTTAACTCTCTGATTCACAATTTCTTCATCAGTTAAATTTAGATTAAAACTAAATTATATGTTGAGACCCTGAGTAAGAAATTTTCTTTTTAGAACTTTATAGATATTTTTTCTGCTAGTATTATTCCTGGTTTATAATACCACATTTCATATTGTATTAAAAGGAAGAAGTCAAAAATTTATACACATTATTAACCACAGTGAAACTAAAGTCTTATACTGTGCATACATATATACTATATATATTCTAGATATGTTAAACACCTGTGTTAATATACAAAAATAATAAAAAATAAGGAAATATTTTTGCAAATGTTGAGATAGGGAAGACATTCTTTAGGGAAAAGTCCAACATCCAGAAATCATGAAGGAAATTAAAAAAAATTTTGAATATATAAAATTTAAAACTTTTTTTTTTTTTTAAAGGTGCAGGCAGGAGTGAAGGTGTGTAGGTAGACCAGCAGGAAGCGAGTGCAAGAAGAAACATTTATTTATTTTATTTAGTTGTTCAACTTGGTTGTTCCCAACGACCCTGGCATGTGAAACCAGGTCCATGGGATGTATATGGCCTGCACTACTCAGAGGCAGCAGACTTAACCATTAAACCATTAGGGAGCACCAAACTTTTGAGTCACGAAATACATCATAAAAATGTTAAAAAACAAGAGGGAGACTGGAGAAAATATTTGCCACTAAATATAAGAAAAAAAGCATGAAATATAAGGCCATTATAAATCAATAAGGAGAAGGGAAAAATATGAAAAATGAACAATGGATCTGAACAGGCAAATAAATGCTGATACAAAATACTCACTTTACCTTTAAGGACTCACAGAGGCTGAAGTGAAGAGATGGAAAACTATATTCCATGAGAATAGGAAAAAAAAATGTATTCTATACAAATGGAAAACCAAGGAGAGCAGGAAAAGTTGTACTTACAAAAAGCAAAACAAGTCAGACTATAACAAAAGTCAAAAAAGGTCATTATATAATGATGAGGTAAATTCACTAAGATGTCTTAACTATTGTAAATCTATATGCATCCTACTCGAGAGCACCCAAATATGGTAAGCAGATAGCAACAGATCTGAAGGGGAAAAAAAGCCATGGAATAATAGTAGGAGATGTCAGTACCCCACTGTCAATAAAGAATAGCTCATTTAGATAAAATCAGTAGGGAAATATTGGTTTTGAAACACACTTTAGAGCAAATGGATCTAATTGACATTAAAGACCATTCCACCCAAGAGTAGCAGAGTACACATTCTTTTCAAGTGAACATTCTCTAGGACAAATGTGTTAGGTCATAACACAGGTCTGAGCCAAATGAAGACTGAAATTATATCTAATATCTTTTCTGATCATAATTGCATGAAGTCAGACATCAATAAAAAGAGAAAATGGAAATATTCACAAATATGTGGAAATTAAACAGCACACAGCTGAAAGATATAAAATAAACAACCTAACTTAATTTTGAGAAAGGTGGTTTATTTAAAAGCTAGCAGAAAGAAGGAAATAAAAAGATTAGAGCAGAAATAAAATGACATAAATAAATTAAGTAGACACTAAAAAGCAATAGAGATGCAACAGAGTAGGCATAGTCCACATATCTGCTAAGGTCCCAGGTTTGCTTATCAGGGCTGGGTAAGCAAGAACTAAATAGAACAAACTAAATACTTCTTCCTCTTCTCTCTTCTTGTCTGATTGCCTCTGCCCATCTTCATTCCTACCTATACCCTCCCTTCAAAAAAAACCAGAAAAAGTCAACAAAACTTATTTTTTTAAATAAACACAATTGAAAAATCCTCGTTTAGACAAAAAAGCAAACAGGAAAGTTTCAAATAAAAAAATTAGAACTGAATGAGGAGACAATAGTACTGATACCACAGAAATGTAAAAGGCCACAAGAGATTACACACTACTCTGAAAATTATATACCAACGAATCGTATGCCTAGAAGAAAAGGACAAATTCCTAGATATGTATAATATTCCAAAACTAAAGCATAAGAAATAGAAAATCGCTACAGATTAATAACTAGCACAGTGATTGATCACTAATCAAAAGTCTTTAAAGTAAAACCCAGGACCAGATGGTTTCATGAGTGAATTCTACCAAGATATTTAAAGAAGCATTAACACCAATCCTTCACAAACTTCCAAGCAATTGAAAGAGGAACACTTCTAAAATCATTTTACCATTCCAGCATTAGCCTCAGACCATAGTCAGTTAAGGATATTAAAAGTAAAGAAAATAAAGGCAAAATATTCTTAAAAATCTTTAAAAATCTTCAGTGAAGTACTAGCAAACTTAATTCAACAGCGTTTTGAAAAGATCAGAGCCCTTTCAAGTGGAATTTGTGTCTGAGATGCAAGACTGGATCAGTATAAAACAATAAATGTAATACACTACATAATGAGTGGGGAATAAAAATCTCAGTACTTCAATGGATGCAGAAAAAGCATTTGATAAAGTACAATAATTTTTAATAAAAGCTCTCAACAAACCAACAGAAAATGTACCCCAACAAATAAAGGACATAAAAACAAGCCCACAGCTGATGTTTAGTGCAATAGTGAAAAGTTTGAAGCTTTTCCTTTAAGATCAGAACAAGGAAAAAGTGCTACCATTGTTGTTAAACAGTACTGAGAGTCCTAGTCAGAATAGTTATGCAAGAAAAAGAGGAAAAAAGGATCCGTATTGCAAAGAATTTAAATCATCTTCTACCAAAAAACTGTTTGATCTGTAAAATAAATTCAATAAAGCTGTAGGATAGAAAATCAATGTATGGAAAACAGTTGCATTTCTATACACTAAGAACAGTCATCTGAAAAGAAGTTAGGGAAATAATTCTATAATAGCATCAAAAAGGATAATATACTTAGGAGTACATTTAACCAAGGTGGTGAAAGACTTGTCCAATAAAAAGTTTAAGACACTGATAAAAGACATTAAAGAACACATAAATAAATGAGAAGACTGTATTCATAGATTTGAAGGATTAATATTGTTGAAATGTCCATACGACCCAAAAGCAAGCTACAAATTCAGCATAATTTCAAAAAAAATTCCAGCAAAAAATTTCAAAAACATAGAAAAGCACAATCCTGATATTCAAATGGAACCACACAAGACTGAAATAGCTAAAGTAATCTTGAGAAGATCAAAGTTGAAAGTACCACACTTCCTTATTTCAAACTATATTGCAAATTTTCAGTAATCAAAGTAGTATGGTATTGGTTTAAAAACAGACCCATAGGGAGAGAGAGGAAGAACACTACTCCAAACAACTATGGACTCTTAGAGATGAGAGACAAAAAGGCAAATCAGGGGGTACCAAAGTGATAGGGGAGGGATGGGGAAAATGGAATGAAGGGAATTAACTGTACATAAAGGGAGAAAAAAAGGGGAAATATTAGAAAATCTACTATGCTATTTGTAAATGTAAAAATACCACTATGTATACCTCAAAACAAATCTTTGTCAAAATGCAATATCCCTTCAATTATAATAAAAAAATGAAATATTGAGAAACAAAAAAAACATTCCTGGGACCCTCAAAAAGCAAACAAACATAAATCCACACATATAATCAACTAATGTTGACAGGGGCTCCAAAAATATACATTAGGTAAAGGAGAGTTAAGTTCAAAAAACTGAATATCTGAACATCTGGAAAAACTGAGTATCTACATACATGAGAGTGAAACTGTACCCCTAAAACTTGTATTGAATGTGATGTCTGAAAACATAAAAGTCCTAGAAGAAAACAGAAAAACCTTTTTAACATTGGTCTTGGCAATGCTATTTTGCATCTGATTCTAAAAACATAGGCACCAAAAAGAAACAAAAAAGCAAACAAGTGGACTATCAATAAAAAATCCACAGAACCTATGAGATAGGAGGAAATACTTCCAAGTCACACATATGTTAAAGGATTAATATCCAAAATATATAAGGAACTTAACTCAACAGGAAGCAAATATTCCAATCGAAAATGGGCAAACGACCTGATCAGAGATTTGTTTCACAGTAGACATACAACAGGTACCTGGCTAACAGGTATATAATAAGATGCTCAACTGCACTGTTAGGAACATGAAAATTAAAACCACTTGAGATATCACATCACACGTGTTGAAATGTCTACATGACCAGCAAATGTTGGGGAGTGTGGATAAAGGGAATCCTTGTACAATGTTGATGGGAGTGTGCATCAGTCAAGCCATAATGGAAAGCAGCATGCAGTTTCCTCAGAATAATAGAAATAGAACAACTATATGGTCCAGGGTTCCCCTTTCTGTGTATATTTCTGAAGGAAAAGCAGTTTGTATTCCTCCCTTCACCACAACATTATTACAATAGCCAAAAGATTGAAATAACCTGTGTCTCTCAATAGATTAATGAATAAAGAAGATATGGTATATCTACAGCCGAATAATATTCAACTGGATTCAATGGATAAACTGGAGGATGTTATTCCTAAATAAATCAGAGAGAGAAAAATAAATATTCTATAAAAAAAAAGAAACAGATTAAAACTCACAAAAACAGTGTAGAATGGTGGTTGCCAGCAGCTAGGTGGAGGGGAAATGAGAACATACTGGTGAAGGGTATCAACTTCCATTTAAAAGATGAAGGAGTCTGAGTAACTACACGCAGTATGGAGATAGAGTTTATAGCACCATGTATACTTGTAATTTGCTGAGAGTAGATTTTAAGCATTCTCACAACACACACATATCCAGGGTAAACTTGTAAGATGATGGATGTACTAATTAACTTGACTGTGGTAATCATTACTCAACATATGCATATATCAATTCCTCATAAAGCTGAGAAAAAAGGAAAATATCTTCTCATTAACTTCATGATCTCGCTTTTTTAAAAAAAATGGCATTTATTCATCATGAATTGAATCCAAGTCTTTGGATGAATACAACAGAAGCAAATGCTACAGAAATTCAAGACCATCCTTCTTTGCACCATGAAAAATTTGAGTTTGTATTTTAATGAATAAATTACCAAACATTTACTAGACCCAGAGGTTGTATATTTTATGTTGTGACTGCTGCATAATTATCATATTGACTTTTTCATATAGTTAATTTAATTTCCTTTTAATGCATATGGATTTGTATGCCCTACAAGGAGAAATCATAGATTATTTTATTGTGTTTATGAGTTTTCTGTCATTTTTATAAATTCTATAGTCAATGCAGCTGTTTGAGAAAACAAAACAGAAGGAAATAAAAAGTTCTTGGTTTTTGAGATTGGACTTCATAATAAAGTTAAATCCAAAGTTGAGGGATCAAACACATATTTTATGTTGGAAAATGAATATATTAATAATAGAAACAGTGTTCAGTGAGTTTACTTCTCAACTTTCAAACAAATGATGTCAGATTGGCTGAATGAGATGCTGAAATTTAAACACCATCTTATGACTCATTTCCTCAAGTTAGTCACTGAGTCATAACTCATTGTGTTCATCATGTCTACGCAAAAGGTCTCCAGATGAACTCCAAAGTACCTTATGTTCTTTTTAACTAGCTAGGGAGGTATCTAAGTACATCCACATTTCTTTCCTAATGTATATTAAGTGATTTTGATGGGACACCACATGAAGTATTATTGACTATATAATTCAGGTTTTCCTCACTTTCTTTTTTTGTAAACTTTTTCCCCATTCAGCTCTCTGGTCTTTGCATTACCTTTTCTTCCTGTAACGCAATCCAAAAATAAACTAACTTGTTGGTAGGAACTGACTGATTTGAAATTTGGTCATGCTTCAAATCAAGTTTTAAAATTAATTCTTTCAGTGATTACTTTCTTTAACTACCCGAGAATTATCCCAGCTAAGATTTAGTTTCTGCACCAAAGCAGTAATTTCTTCCTCTGTCACGTTCTAATTTTCCTCTGCCACTCAGAAAGCCTAGTAGCTGAGATAGGAACATAGAGTCCTTCTTTAGAGGACATGATTGCTGAATCCAAAACAGAGAGGCAAAAATCTGAGAGGTAGATGATTTGAATTTGTTCTTACATATCATCAGGATAATATAGGCATCAGTTTGATATGTGTACAGACTTTATTTCTGAGTCAATTTCAGTTTCTCCCATTGCAGAAAAAGAAACCTTAGAGAAAATTTGGTTGAATGATCAGGAAAAAGTAGAAGTAATATGTGTTGAGTTTTACGAAATTGGGAACCTCCAAAGATGTTAAAAAGAGATCGGAACATACTTTCTAGCAGTTCGTGCTTGTTTGTAATGAACAAAAATCTGCTTTCTTAATCAGAATGAATATTATATGGAAATAAATAATCATGGGAGAGAATAAGAGCTGGGTCCAACATTGGCTTCTGTCTTGACTTGTTCCAATAATCTACATAAAATAATTTTGAAGACTATGCCCCATGATTTCTCCTTTTTAAAGACAATGATGATATAATTTAGCAAACATTTAAAATCCTTGACTGTTTCTTTATGTTACACATGAGTTGTCCTCTAGCATTTTTTTTCTCACTTAGCCTAATCCCCTCAAGGTCCATTCTTTTGTTGAAGTACCTAGATTTCATTATTCATTTGTATCAGTTTAAAATGTATTTATTTTATTTATGTTGAGTAGTATTCCTTTGAGTATATATCACACTTTCTTTATCCATCCATCAATGGGCACTTAGGTTGTTTGCGTCTCTTGGCTGCAATAAACACAGGAGTCAGATATCTTTCCGAGTTAATGTTTTTATTTTATTTGGATAGATGCCTAGGAGTGGAGTTTCTGATCATAAGGTAGTTTTGTTTAATTTCTTGAAGATCCTCCATAATGTTTTCCAAGCTGGGCTTACCAGAGGGGAAGGATTGGGGGACAGGAGCTGAAGGTAGAGTAGAACCAATGGACAGAGGTGGAGGAGTTTTTAGAATTTTGTTGGTAGGAGAGAGTGGTGTCATACACTGGAAGATGTGTAAACCTAGACTCCTAAAATATATACAGTTTTGTAAATCAAAGATATCTTAACAGCATATAGATAAAATAAAACAAAAATATATAGCATTGTTATGTTGGGTTTGGGGAGTAAGGACATAATAAATATGCTTTATTAGCAACTTGAAAAAAAATCCTTGAATGACAATCAGAAGCATTACTGGGGGAAAATCAGGGAAGCAGTACTTGCCTTTGAGCATATTCTGAAAATGTGATTCCTTTTCAACAGCATTTGAATGAAGAATATTATGTTGCTTAAAGCTAAAAAAACTCTACTGTGCAGTTAAAACTTTTGTTAAGAAGGTTTATCTCAGGTTGTGTTCTTAGTATACTCACAGTAACAGCAGCATAGCAAAGCAAAACAAAGAAATCCCATAAGCAGGAGAAAGTTTTTGGGGGTGATCGGTATATTTATTACCTTGACTGGAGATGGTTTCATAGGTGTATACTTATGTCCAAATTCATCAAATTGTGTTCATTAGATATGTGTAATTTTTTGTATATCAATGATATGTCAATGAACCTGTTTTAAAAAGAGTACTAGGGTAACTCAAAAGGCAAGGCTACCCAGAGAACATGTTAGAAACAGCCCAATGTGGAGGGTAGAGGGAAAGCAAGTATGGGCATGCAAGAGCTACAAATATGCTGACCCACCAGCCAGGGCCCAGATCCCCTGTCTCCTGCTCCACCCTGAATTACTCCATCTGAATATATGCGTGCCTAAAGGATCCTATGGATACACAAGGAATTCTATGGCCTGTTTCATGAGAACTGTGGGAATTTTCACTCCCAGGTGCTAGTGGAGAAGCAATCCTTGGTTTCCTTCTCAGAGCTGCTCCCTAAAGTTGCTGTGTCAAAGGGAATTAGTCTCCTGACCTGCAGGCCCAGGTGGGTCCTACACCACACACCTTGGTAGACAACTTTTGTGACCTTGCTGTGGATATTTTCTTGGCCTTGGTAAAATGCATTTCTTTCTTCTAGGCCAAGTTAAACAGAGCTCAGCATCTCTGAAGTGATCTCAGCATCGTTGAAAAAGTAGTTTGTTTACTTCTAAACCCCAGGGGTTAGAACATAGTATTCCGTACACTGAGTCATAAAAAGAAAGCTAAGTGCATTACCTGTTCCTTAATGAAAAGCATGGGTATGAGATATCCCTGAAGTTCACATAATTGATAAGAAATAAATGAAAAGGAACCTTATGGAACAACATCAATGCAATTGATCTTTCCTTATGGTCATTACAAGGCTTTAATTTCATTTGGGCTCAGCATGCTTAATGAAGGAAGAGTAGTTTCTACGGAGAATCATTTCACTTAAATAGATGAGTTAATAACTGGCACTAATGACACACATCTTTTGCTGTGGAAATTACATTTTTTTTAATACCTTTTAAAAAATATGGTTTGCTTTCAAATGTAGTCAGTGTCTCAACTGCTGGTGAAACTGTGTGCTCACGTCCATTTTAGAGAAGGTGTCCTAAGTTAGAGAAATATTGGAAGACCTTATGAAGTTGTGACATAGCTTGTCATTGTATTATAACATAATGTTATAATAATATAATACAATAGTAATAGTAATGTAATTTTAGGACTGTAAATTTGTCATTAAAATCTACAGAGTCATATCAGAGCTTTTTTAAAAAAGGATACTTCCTGCATTTCATACACTGCTATTACCTCATGTTGGTATTCACCATTATTCATCTTGTGTTTGGAGATTCCAGCAATAGTGACAAAAGGCAAAGGACTTTGATTATTATAATAAAATATGATATAAGAAATTAACATATTTAGCATTTCTCTCTCTCTCTTCCCTCTTCCCCTTCTCCCTTTTGAACAAATAACTTTAGAATGCTAAGGAAAATGTAGTCAAAACATGCATTTTGAAATACTATGCATAGTTATGGTGGCTATATGTTTGTAAAGTTGTTCTGAAATGTGTGCCTATGTCTAAAAATTTTCAATCTCTTGGAGAAGTATTTGTTGTAGAAATTCAGTCTGACTTCCAGCAGGGTCACCTACCAGATGTAGAGGGAGGAGGCAATTTGTGGATAAAATAGCATAATATAGACATACTATTTTGGTGAGGTGGCAAGTTCTTTCTGATTAGAAGAAATGAAGTCCCAGGGAGCAGAGGGCTGGATCACTGCCTTAGTCATTGTTTGAATCATTTTAATGGAGAAGAAGGGGCAGAGACTCCTTGGTTCATGGAAAGTTCACCAGAGCTGACCTCTGTGGCCTGGGATTATCCACTTCAGATGGTTGTTAGACTCCTGTGAAGCTTTTTAAAACAGATGTTTGAGCAGCACCCAGATCTACTGAATATGAATTTCTGGGGGCACAGTCTGCTTTCTGTAATTTAGAATGCTCCAGTGGTTATTCAGATAGGCAGCTTGGGTTGAAACTGGACACTCGAGTTCATGGGTGGATGTGGGTGGAATCCTACTACCATCTCTCCTTTGCCCTGAGTCTTAGAACCTCGCAGTAGGTGTTCAACATGTAGGTTTCCTTCTGTAAGGGGTTACAATACTGTGAAGGGACCCACAGCTTTCCCAGCCCTCTATTCCCTCCATAGCTTCTTTCTGCTCCTCTCACTCTCTTAGGAGAGGAAGGTAACAACTTGTAAGGAAGAATTATTCTTGGAGAGGAGATAGCGTACTGTGGAGAGGAATGAAAGACTCGGGGCCTTGGCGGTAGGACAGGGTGGTCTGGGTGAGGCAGCTCTTTTTGGGGTGGGAGTAGTAAAATGAATGACTTCCAGGATTAAACAAGTTGGAAGCAAAGGTGGAATCTGAGTTTGAGAGTGTATACATTTGGTTGTGTTGCTGAATTCTTGGATAATGTGAAATGTTGAAAGGGGATAGAAATTGAGACTTCAGTGGCATGTTATTTAAATATGGGCCTTTGGACAGTGTTACAGATGCGTTGATTTATCAGTTAGGAATGCTGACAGCACTTGTGGGCTTCTTAGTGACATCAATGATCCAGGGATTTTTCACGTTGTGCTTCATGAGCATTATATGCATTTGTACCTCCATGCTCACAAGATGTCATTACATCCAGTTTTGAGGCAGAAAAATTAAGGAAAGTGAACCCAGGAGCATGTAGCTTGCACAAATCCTTTGAATAAGAAGCCCTTCCTGCTCCTACCAGCAGATTTCCTCTTGTGTGTTACTCATGAAATAGTCACCTTGCCAAGGGATTGCTAGTCGTGTAGAAACCTACAACAGTGAGTATTACCTTATCGTGGATCTATAGTGGACATCAAGAAGGGAGAAAGAGCTAGAACTGGCTGTTGGGTAAGTCAACCATGTGTCAGGCATGTCAGAGTTTCAGAGGGCTTGCCCTTTTGTGACAAAAGATAACAAAAAACAACTCCAGCAAAAGAAGTGAGGAAACTACTGCTTTGGAACAGTAGTTTTCATGTTTTCAGAATCATTTAGCACTCGTTGAAAACTGGTGTCTCATCTTTAGACCCACAGACTACGATTCTATCCATTTGGGATAAGAGTCAGAGATTTACCTTTTTCATTATCATCTCAGACAATCCTGATGCAGGAAGCCTGTGGATCACACTTGCTGAAACAATGGTTTGGTGAGAGTCAAGTTAGTGCTGTGGTTCTCGTGTTGGCTGAATGTGAGAGTCACTGGGACTTTTTCAAAACAGCAAATTGATGTTTGGACTTGGTCCTTTGCCCAGTTAATTAAATCAGAAAATCTGGGTTGGAGATCAGAATCATTTAAAATACCCCAAGGTGATCCTAATTTGCATTTAGGGATGAGAATTATTGATGTTAAAAACTTCTACTGACTAACAAGCTTCATGCACGAGTAATGAAGCCAGGGACAGTGGGTGGTGGGAGAGGGTGTCAAACAGGCTGACAACCTTAGATGAGGAAATGGCAGCTGATATGTAAGAAATAAATAGTAAAAGGTGAAGCATTTCAAATAGCTCAGATTTTCATGTCTTAACATGCTGGTTTTAAAGGTGAGTTTTAGGTGTAGATATTAAAATATACTTTTAAAATATATCCTTTGCTCTAATTTGTCTATAGAGCACACATTTATTAATATTTATGTAGATAACATAGTTAAATATTTATTTGATCAAGGAAAAGAACTGCTGTTCAAAGTCCCCGGTTGCATGTCCTGCTGGAGTTACAGTCGTCACCGGAACCCAGGTTTGTGTTCCAGGGCCAAGGGGAACATCCAAGATGAACAACTAAATAAGTAAAGACACTTCCTCCTCTTCCTTTCTCTTCCTGCCTGTACTTTTCCTTCAAAAAGAAAACAAAGTCCCTGGAGTCTGACTCTGTAAAGATAAACTCTCTAGTTCTTGATGCCACCCAGTGTAGGCTAGATACAGTGGCACCAGCACCCTGGCTTTTTGGAATCTGCAGAGGTGTTTGTCTTAGTGACCAGTTTGGCAGGGTAAATAAGACAATATCAATTTCTTAACAGCAAATCTTGCAGTGCCCTGACAGTAGAGTAAGAATTTAAATGTACCTGTGTGACCACCTACAGAAGACACCGGTCGAGTATTCTGGAACAAGTGACTTTATTTGTGAAAAATGTTGTTTGTATTGTCATGCTGAAGCTTCCATAATGTTAGGAATGTGCTTCGTTTATGCATATTGTCAAACCAGCTCCATCATGCTGCACACTGTCAAAGAGTGAACACCCCTTAAGGGTTGCCATTTTCAGCTTCCTACGTTAAAAAAATAAAACATCAAAGAATGAAAACGTGACTATATGAGAAGAAACAAAAAGAGATTAAAATTATATTCCACAAATATGGACTGTCCCAGTCATAATCATGAAAAGAACATAAAGATAATCAAGAAATAAATCCTTTCTTCTGGAGAAAAACAGACATGGTAAATAAATATGGAACTGTTTGATATCTCATTAGACACTTAAAGTCATGATGTGTAAATGACTCTTGTACATTCAGAGGATAGAAACTTACATTCTGCTTTGAAATTAGGGACAACTGTAAGCAAATGGTACTTTTTAATGTAGGAATCGAGATCTAATAGTGTGGGTTGAATCACATGCCCATCAAATTTGTGTGTTGAAGTCCTGAACCTTAGTACTTCAATATGTGAGCTGATTTGGAAATAGAGAGGTTCCAGATATAATTAGCTATGAGGATGTCAAACTAAGGGAGTGTGAGTCCCTAATGCTATCTGGCTGGTACCCTTATGAGAAGGGACATTTAGATACAGACACACTTTTAACAAATGTCACAGCACCACTTGGCAGGAGGTATTTCTAACAGACCAACTGTCCCTTGATTGTACCAGAAATTAAGACAATTCAGACTCCACGCATCTTGAAAATAGTTGACAGATACACAGAAGAGTTGGCCATCACAGGAGTTTAAAAGGAGAGCAATTGTTTGATGGACTGAAAGGAACATGCTGGTTTGCAGTGCACCTCTTTTCCCTCAATTCCCCAATCTGGAAAGTCAGGGTAATGATATGGTACAGTCTTTATATCGTATTTTTTAAAAATTGTAGCAATTATTCTACACATTGAAGTATCTTCCTATGTATAGGTTCCTTAGATATATGTCAACACACCATGCCCTCCACCAAATCACCACCAAATATTCTTCCCCATTGTCTACTGGGCTCTGCCACCATTTGCCAGCCTCCCACCTTATTCCCTATTGCTAACCTCAGTTCTAAACCAAGTGTCTAAGTGTTGGTTTGTATTATTTGCTCCTTTGTTTTGTCTATTCACATTCCACCTATGGGTGAGGTCATCCGGTATTTATCTTTCTTCTTATTTCACTTAGCATGATCCCCTCTAAGTCCATCCATGTTGATTCAAATGACAGGATTTCATCTTCTAAGGACTGTGTAGCATTCTATTGTATATATGCACTACATCTTCTTTATCCATTCATAGGATGGTGGACACTCGGTAATTTCCAGTATTTAGCTGCAATAAACATGGGGGTACATAAATCTCTGTGAATGAGTATTTTTGTGTCTTTTGGGTAAATATCCAGAAGATGGTGGGATCATATAGGATTTCCATCTGAAACTTTTTGAGGGATCTCCAAATTGTTTTCCATAGAGGTTGCACTAATTTTCACTCTGCAAACTTTTTTAAAAACATTATTTTATTGTTTCTTTTGCTTACATTGCTATATGGTTTTCAGGATACTGAATTTGCATCTCAATCTATGTGCACATCACACCACACCCAACACCAGAGTTCCAGTGCCCATCACCACCGCCATATTTACTTTTTCATTGCCTGGTTCCCTTCCTCAGTCTTCCCCTCTGGCAACCACAGACTTACATCCTATGAATTTTGTTGTGTTTTGTCTGTTTGTTTTATTTCTTTATACCCCACATAGTGAGTACAATTTTCAAGTAATTTTCTTTTCTTTCTGCTTATTTTGCTTAGTGCGAACCCCTCAGGAACAGCTGCATAGAATTCCATTGAGTATCTAGACCACATTTCCTTTATCCAGTCATCTGTTGATGGGCATTTGGTTGTCACCAGGTCTTGACTATTGGGAATTATGTTGCATAGATGTGTATGTATGTTTTCTGATTAGTGTTGTTTTTGTATTGTTTAGGTATATGCCTAGAAGTAGGGTTGCTGTATAGAATAGTAGTTCAGTTTCAATTTCTTTTTGAGAAATCTCCATACTGTTTTCCAAAGAGGTTGCACTAATTAATTTTCCCACTAATAGTGTAGGAGAGTGCCCTTTTCCCACACCCTCTCCAACTCTGTTTCTAGTCTTCTTTACTAGTGACTGCTCATTGTGGTTTTTATTTGCATTTCTCTGATGGCGAGGGATGCAGATCATTTTTTTCATGTCTTTAGGCCATCTGTGTTTAGATAGATGTTTAATCAGCTCTTCTGTCCTTTTTTTTTTTCAATGAAAGGGAAGGCAGGAATGAAGACAAGCAGACAGCAGGAAGGAAGAATATTTTATTTTTTTATTTAGTTGCTCATCTTAGTTGTTCCCCTGGTCCTCAATCTTGACCTGGATCCTTGGGATGAATGTGGAGTCTGCTCTGCCGGAGACTGTGAACTTAACCACAGGGACACAAGGGCACGCCCTGCCCATTTTCTGAGTAGGCTGTTTGCTTTCTTTGTTGTTTAGGTTTGTGAGCTCTTTATATGTTTTGGAGATTAACCTCTATCTGGCAGCTGATGAGTAAATATCTTCTCTCATTCAGTGGCTTGCTCTTTTGCTTTAGTGATGATTTCTTTCACTGTACAGAGCTTTTTAGTTTGAAGAGTCTGATGCGACTGCTCCCCCAAAGAAAGGGTACCATCTAGCTCATGTGTATGCCATGAAAATTAAATGAGAAGATGCATGTAGCATCTTGGCAAGTGCTCACATATGCTGGGTCTTATTATTACTGGTCAGATTGGAGTAGTTGGGATTGGAATCTCCAGTTTTTGGACTCCAAATTCTGTTTTTTTCTACCTGTCTACTCTGCATTCACGGTAGTGTTGCTCTGTAATAATGACAGGGTTTTTTTTCCCTCACGCCTAGCGATTTCTTATCGTTGTTTTTCTCTCCCAGCACATGTTGAGGTAATGTCTTTCCCTGCAAACTCCTCAGCCATGACAGATGTTGACAAGACTTAAGGCGTCCTCGGGGACTCGAGGGGAGCAGTTGAGAGCTGCCAGTGGGGTAAACAATTAGGGCATGGTGGCTCACACACTCACAGCTTTGATGGATCTGAGATAAGCAGATGGCTCTTCAGAGAGGCTAGAATTTCCAAGAAGCTGCAAACTCTTGTACATAGTGAGGAGTTTATACATTACTGTAAACAGTGTATATCCGAATGTCGCTGAAAGAGCTTTTCTCTGCGAGCATCCCAGGAAGATCTCATTCTCCTGAGCACCAGTAACTAATTATGACTAGAACGTAAAAACAACAGGGCATCTGGCTAAACTTGGAACTTAAGGATCTGGCAAGAGGCTCTCTCCTGCCAGGGGTTCCTACATTTGCCCCTGCATGGCTGTCTGTAAATGGACTCTTCACATGCCACTGTCCGTGCTTATGGAGTTTAGTAGCCACAGTGACCAAAATTCATAGAGAAAACTGCGCCTTGTAGTCCCTTTGCTTCAGTGTTCACAGAGAAACACGAGGAGGCCAAAATAAAATAATGATGTTTGTGTGGAGGGATTTCTTACATTTGCAAATTGGGGAGCATCAACTCAGGTGTCAGTCTAAATTGTGTCCCAATGGGGTCTTTGTTTAAGGGGGGAAAAAGGAAAAAAAAAATGAGATAAGGATAACATTGTAAAAAGTAGGAGTGGCTATAGATTACAGTTCTCACAGTTCATTGCTTAAAGTCAAAATGGCCTTGGTTACTATGGTGAGAAGGAAAAGGAAAAAAAACTGCATTGTTCAAAGAGATGGCCATGTCTTGCTGGAAGCAGGTTCTAGCCAGTCAGTATGTGTGGGTTTTTTTTTTCGTTCGTTTGTTTTTTTGTTTTTTTTTTTAGTATCGGTAAGATGTAGTCTTGGGCACAAGATGGAATCAGCTCTGTTAGCTTGAACATTCAACCACCAACTGGTCACTGTATTAATCAGAAGATTATGCAGCAATGATCATGATCAACAGTCCCAAAATGACTACAATGATACAGTTTTTTAAATTTTTTAAAATAATTTTTATTGTAGTAATTATTCTGCACATTAAAATAACTTCCTATATATAGGTTCCCCATTCCTTATACATGTGTCAAAACACCCTGCCCTCTACCAAATCACCAGGTGTTCTTCATCCTTGTCCAGTGGGCTCCACCGCCAATATTCCTGCCCCTTCCCATTCCCTGTTGGTAACCTCAGTTCTGTTGCAAGTGTCCAACTGTTAGTTTTGCTTCATCTGTTCCTTTGCTTTGTTTATTCACATTCCACTTATGAGTGAGGTCATCTGGTATCTATCTTTCTTCTTTTGATTTATTTCATTAGCTTCATCCCCCTCTAGATCCATTCATGTTGATTCAAATGACAGGATTTCATATGATATAGTTTTATTTTTCACCCTTGTGTGTCAAAAATTCAGCAAACACACACACACACACAAACACACACACACACACACACACACAGAGGAAGAGAGAGCATCCACACGGTGACAGTTCAATGGAGAAGTGGTAGGGATGGATTTTAGATTCAGATTTTTCTGAAGTGAAATCTGTTGTTTTTCACTGCTATATTATGCTGCTCTTTTAAACATGAATTTTTAGTTTTAATTAAAATGTAACTTAATTTTTAAATGTAAATTTACTAATGCTCTCTCTCTGATATTCTTAGGGGAAAGGAAAATCCAGATATCATTATCTGTTATACATCTATTGGCAAACCAAAGCATGAGAGAGTATGTATTTTATCCTGGCTTTTGATTTTTAAATGTATATTTGCTAATTCGATCTCTCTGGTAGTCTTAGCAGAAAGGAAAACCCAAATACCATTATTTGTTATATATCTTGGCAAACTGAAGCATGACAGAGACTGTGTACTTTATCCTGGCCAATATATTCAGTGACAGAGTTGGAAAGAGAATTTTGAGTCACATTCTCTCATCAGAATCACCTGTATAGATAGTGGAAATGCAGATTTCAAGGCTCCCCAGTGTTCTGGAGCTCATTACCATTCCAGAGGTGAAAGAAAGGTGTTGTAGAAATCACTACCTAGGTCTTCACCTCTCCCAGTTCTGTTACCATGACATTATGTCACCAGTGAAAGTTGCAAAGTCCTTTGGGATGACACAGTTGAAACCATGCAATTTTAATAATGTTTTTGCCTAGAGAGATTGCCTGAACTTGAGGGTTGAATTTGAGAGCATCATGGAATTGCTGATTAAACTCCAACACAGCATTAGCTACATGGGAATAAACTGTCTCTACAATATATTCAAATCTAGATTTTTGAGAAAGCAATTAGCCTAATTAAGTTGGGTAATGAATAGTGTTAACCTTTATAATATCATTATAAAGTTCACAATAGCAGTTAATTTCTGCCCCTCAATTTTATGTCATTTGAAAGATGCAAATAGTGATCTTATAACTCAAAACAACTGCTCAATTAAGTGGGGTAGGGGCTTGAAGAAAAGGTCAAACTAGTGATTCAAAAGCGAAAATATCTGATGGATTATTGAAATGTGTTCAGATATAGCTATTTCAGGATTTTGGCAAGAGCATTTCAAAGTAAAGTTTACATATGTTGATTTTTTTCTGAAATATCATTGAATGATTGCAGATTCATTTACCAAAAGTTGATTTGATTGTATCAATTTTACTTTCTAAGTCAGTGTTTCCAGATAGGCTTTCCATCAATTTTTAAAAGTTAGGGCACCTAAAGGGGGCAAACTGGAAATCTATATTTTTTATTAATTATTTTTATTTTTACACATTAAAATCAACTCATATATAAAACTTCCCCATTCCTCACATATATGTCAACACACCCTGCCCTCCACCAAATTACCAAGTGTTTTTCATCATTGTCCAGTGGGTTTTCTGCACACCTCCTCACCCTCCGTTCCTATTCCCTGTTGGTAATCTCAGTTTTGTTGCAAATATTCAGGGGTTGGTTTTGTTTTAACTGTTCCTTTGTTTTGTCTATTCACATTCAGCGTATGAGTGAGGCCATCTGGTATCTATCTTTCTTCTTTTGATTTATCTCACTTAGTATAATCCCCTCTTGATCCCTCCATATTGATTCAAATGACAGGATTTCATCTCTTCTAAGGGCTGTGTAGTATTCCATTGTATATATGCATCACAGTTTCTTTATCCATTCATCTGAAGTTGGACACTTAGGCAGTTTCCATTTCTTAACTATTATGAATAGGGCTGCAGTAAACATGGGGGTGAATACATCTATATGAATGAGTGTATTGTGTTTTGGGGGTAAATACCCAGAAGTGAGATGACTGGATCATATGGGATTTCCATCTTCAATTTTTTGAGGAATCTCCCAACTGTTTTCCATAGGGGTTGAATGAGTTTGTACTCCCACCAACAGTGTAAAAAGTGTTCTCTTTTCTCTACATCCTCACCAACATTTGTTATTTCCAGACTTTTGGATAATAGTCAGTCTCAGGTGTAAGCAGATATCTCATTGTTGTTTAGTTTACATTTCCCTGATAACCAGGGAGGAGGAACATCTTTTCATGTGCCTGTTGACCTTCTATATTTCCTCTTTGGATGCAAACCTGTATTTTAATCTGCTTCTTGTGTCATTGTAATGCAAGTTTTATCTTTCATTCATAATTCACTGCCTACCTGTAAATTATTGACTCAAAAAAGAAGAAAAAATAGCTGACAATATCATGCTTTTGTGTCTTAGGAATGTTTACCTGCAAAGGTTAGTTACATTATGTCTAATCTTACATCAAAGCAATGGCTGCAGCTCTTTATTTATTCAATGTCCTTAAAACTCTAATTTTGCTTTTCAACATCATTGTCCTTATGACCTAATCTGCACAAGCCAGCATCTCCCTGAATTTCAAACAAAAAAAACCAAAAACAGTTTCTGACCACAGCAGACCAGATTTCAGAAAACTTTGGGAAATGCGACTTTTATGCAAAAGACGCACAATTGGTGACAATAATGGATTGAGAAGACGTCAGACAAGTGAATGTAGCCTGCGCCACAGTTCAGCTTTGCCCTCTAAGACTTGTTAGTTAAATCGCTCCTTTCTGCCTGTTTGATATTTTCTCATATTAGGGAGATGAGACATACATCCTCCCTCACTGTGAAATCAGAAGTGGTTCTTACTCATAATTTCCCTAATTTTTTCAAGGATATCAGAGGAGACTTTTCAATCACTGGTTTAATATTTCAGGAACTCAGTAAGTCACTTCTCAGACATGGCTTGATTTACATGATTTCATTTTCTTTAAAAGTCTTACAACAGTGAAATAATGAACCGGTTGTTAGAACTCCTGTGTTTTTTTGCTGACAACCTAGATATTTTACATGAAATATAAATAATATGATACATAACAAAAGATAAGATATTTATGTATGCATTATCTATCTATCTATAAGCTACCTGTCATCAGTTTATCTATCATCGATTCTCTATCAATTTGTCTAACAACTATCATTTATCAACTTACCTATCATTTATCTCTATCTCTTTAACAGCTATCAATATATCGATTAGCTATCTAGCTCTGTCATCTATATTTACCACCTACCTATCATCTAATATCAATTTTTCTAACATCCATCATCTATGAGCTTATCTATCATTTATCTATCTCTAGCTCTCTAACATGTCAGTTTATCTATCATCTATCTATCTGTAGTTATTTCTCTCTCTCCCCACACTCACAAATACATACACACATACACACACATCATGTACGGTGAGCCCACAAAGACATTTCCCATTACTGGAGCCAAAAAGTTGTGTCTGAACCAGTCCTGTGATTCTTCCCATGACAGCAGGACACACTGGCAAAAACCATCAGGAACCTGGAGAAAAAGATTACTCACAGGTCCTGGAGGGTACGTATTATACCCCCACACAAAGGGAACACACACATATATATATATATATATAAAGAGAGAGAGAGAGAGAGAGAGAGAGAGAGAGAGAGAGAGAGAGACAGAGACAGAGACAGAGAGAGACAGAGAGAAACATATCTGGGCCTCTTTCTTTATCAGGTGAGGTACAGGGTTTCAAGGTGTCATTATCCTGGTTACCTTAAACCAGAGGAACAGGGATTAGGATGCAGGAGGGGAAAAGCAGGGTCTCTCAGAAGGACTTCCCAAAGAGGGAACTGCATGGGATGGAGCTGATTTCTTACCTAGTTTTGCTAGTAGCTGTGTCAGACTGCTGAAAGATGCTCAAGATGGATGTCCTTTTGCTGTTTTTAGTGCACAAGTCTTGTAATTCTTTCAATAACTTGTTCCTGAGTATTTTATTTTTTTTCTGATATAATACCAAAATACTTTCACAGAACAGTTTCTCTTTGTGGTTATACTGAGAAAGTTTCTCCTCACCCTAAGATTATGTAAATTTTTCCTATACAGTCCAGTAATTTTTGGATTTTTGACATTAACCTCTTAATCCCTCTGAAATTTTATTTTGTTTTATGAGCAGTGGGGTAGGAAAGTCTTTTCCAATTTTATACTTTTCTGAGCACTTGAACATATAGTGAGTCATTTTTGTGCCTGTGACTGGATGAGTGGTTCATCACTGGTTTATTTTATACCTGTGAACACAGTGATTCAGAGATCTGAGGAGCTTTTCCTGTGGCTACACATTCAGCAAATGGCACAAGCAGGTCTAGAATCTAAATCATCTGCTTAGAATTCTTTGAGCTACATCATTTCGCTTTTCAGTATTAGTTCTGGATAGTTCTCTTTCCTGTGATACTTTCATTACTCACTGTAAGTGAATTTGGTCATCAAGTTTATTCAGTCATTACTGAATGCAATTTGTTATAATATTTTGAGAATTGCAGCTTTTTGAGGAACCAGTGTGACCTCAGGTAAGTTATTTCATCCTAATAGCAGTGACAATAATTGTTAACAGGTGTTAGCACTTTTCATACATAAGTAAGCTCTTCACCTGACTTAGCTTATTTCCTCCTCACCAGCAACATCTTGGATTAGATACACCACTGAAATACATAGTGTATGCCAGAGCAGGGTTTTTCCCAAATTTTGGGTTTCTGACCCACTGTGTACTTTTTAAACTTATTAGAACCCCAAAGAGCTTTGGTTAATGATTTATGTCTATCAATATTTACTGTGTTAATAACGAAAACAGTAGAAAATTAACATTTCTCTACTATTCTTTTAAAAAAGGAAGCACAATAATAAACCCATTATTCATCAACTCAAATACCATTTTTCAAGTGAAAATATATTTTTCCAGAGTGGCATTGCCTTACATTTTTGCAATGACTCTTTAACAGCTGCCTTAACCAATGACAGCAGGAGGGCAGTATTTTTTGCTGCATTTCGTGTGTGGCAAGATCACATATCAGAGAGCGTCTGGGCTCTCCCAGTGGCTCACTCAGGAGGATGAGGGTAAGAAGGACAGAGCTAGTCCAGCACTTACTAAAACAGATTTGACTTCACAGGACCTGCAAGGCTTGTGTGTTCCTCTCAAGCACGGCTGCCTGTAAAAGAGCAGTAGGAGGACCGATGCTGCCCCTGGGCTGGGGACCCCAACTTGACCCTTAGTTGCTGTGTGGCAAGTGATTTTACACTTTTTACTACAATTCCTCATCATCCTGTAAGTGAGGGGTATATAGTGGTCTGGATTAAGTCGGCTAAAGAGACAAAGCACATAGAACATGTGGGGGAGAGACATAAAACACTATTGGCAATAATTACTACAACTCTACTAGTACTCTACAATTATCACTACTACAATTATTACCACCACTAATGCTGTTATATGGTTGCTGCTACTACCACTGTTACTACTGCCATTTTAGTGCTCTATTATCACTGCTACTATTATCACTACTACAGCTGCTGTCACTGCTGCTGAGCACTCAGCTACTGCTATTACTACTATTACTACCATTAGTATTGTTACTACTGTCACTACTATTACTGCTGTTACTGCTACTACTGTCACTACTGTTTACCACTGTTACGTCTGTTACCACTATTACCATTGTTTTTACTATCACCACTATTACTGCTGTTACTGCTACTACTGTCACTACTGTTTACCACTGTTACGTCTGTTACCACTATTACCATTGTTTTTACTATCACCACTATTACTGCTGTTACTGCTACTACTGTCACTACTGTTTACCACTGTTACGTCTGTTACTACTGTTATCACTGTTACTGCTGTTACCACTATTACTACTATTACCACTGTTACTACTGTTACCACTATTACCATTGTTTCTACTATCACCACTATTACTACTGTTACTACTGTTACTGCTGTTACTACTGTTACTGTTATTACTACTGTTACTGCTGTTACTGCTGTTACTACTGTTACTGCTATTACTACTGTTACTGCTGTTACTGCTGTTACTGCTGTTACTGCTGTTACTGCTGTTACTGCTGTTACTGCTGTTATCACTACTACTATTACTACTACTACTGCTATTACCGCCACTATCACTGTTGCTGCTGTTCTTGCGACGACTAATATGTTCCCTTTCTACTCTGAGGAAATATGAGGCTTAGTTTCTAGACTGAGACTTGGGCCACATCCGTGAGTCTTTGTTGTGTAGTTTCTTAACCTGGGGAGCATCAGATTCCTCATCCAGAAGATGGCGGCAATGAAAGTAGTATCCACCAGACTTGTGGTGAGTGTTAAATGAGACAACACATACAGCATGCTCAGCGCAGTGACTGCCATTTAGGAAACACGCAGCCTGTGTGTGTACTTACTATCTAGATAATGAGGACTGTGATTACCTCCGGCATTTTATGTGCAATGTGTTCACACCCACATGCACTCAGAATATTGTCAGTGGCCTTGGGGGATAAGCATATGAGCAATGATGTGGCCAACAGGCTCAGGTAGGTGAACTTAATCAGATATTTGGTCTGGATGTTAGTTTAGCTGGGATACATTGAAGTCCACTTGAAACTTGCCTTTTATTATGATTCGGAAGCAGGAACTGATGGCTGCTGATCAAGTAGCAGTCTCCTAGAAGCTATTATTATATAAATACTAGCAGATCTCCACAAAACATTCTTATTTTGGTTTTTCTTAGGAAATTCTACACTGTTGCCTATTGACAATAAAATCTGAAAATCACAACTCTGACCTGGCTACACGGCTGACTGGTTTTTTGAAATGACAGTTTCTGGATTAATTAGAAATTAAAGTGTCACATCACTTCACATGCAGATTGGAAGTGCTCTGTCCAAACTTCCTCTGATCATTAAAATGTGATATGTAATCCCAGATGATTTTGGTTTGTAACAGGCATTACCTCAGGAAGGCATTCTTCAGCGGAAGTTATTATTTACATGTTTGCATTTTTATATTATAAACTTTTAGCAAGAAAAGTAAGCCATAATCTGTGGTCTGTGGATAAAATATATTCTTTTTAAAATATTAAGAATTGTATGGGTGGTTCCTTTAGAAAAGAGATTGACAGAGAAAGTTTTATGAACACAGGGATTTGGGACAAAATAAATAAAAATAATTTATTTAAAAATGAAAAACATAGTCATATTGGGGTTCCCTTGAGAAACAGAACCAATAGGGGTGTGTGTGTGTGTGTGTGTGTGTGTGTGTGTGTGTGTGTGTGTGTGTGTGTGAAGATGGCTCAGAATAAAAGGAATTTATTTAGGCAACTGTGGAGGCTGGGAAGTACAGTTCTATCTGCAAGGTAGACCAGAAGACTAAAGACCCTGGAAAAACTGATATGTCTGCTAGAATCTGAAGTCAGTCTGCTGGCAGAATTCTCTCTTCCTGGCACTTTTTCTTAAGGTCTCCAGTTGATTGGATGAGATCCATTCACCCAGTGGAAGAAAATCTGCTTTTGTCAAATTCCACTGATTTCAATTATTAATCTCTTCTAAAAAATGTCTTCACAACAATATCTAGACTATTGTTTGACCAGATATCTAGGTACATGACTTAGCCAAGTTGACACATAAAATTAACCATACAACGGCTAATTTCACTGGTCAAAGGTACATGCACTAGAATTATAGAGGGTGTTAATGATCACAATATTGGAGCTTCTTGCTGGGCATTACTGGACCTGATGGTGGCATGAACCATGCATGGACAGAAGGTAGTATTTCTTTTTTCTTTTAAAACCATGTTTAATACCACTTTTATTTAAATTTTAAACAATTTAAGTAAGGTATAATTGATATACACAAAACTGCACCTATTTAATGCACATATAGTGATGAGCTTGGACATATGCATAAACACCCATGAAAAGATAACCATTTTCATGATAATATATATATATATATATCCATCACCTTTAAAAATTTTCTCATGCCCACCCTCTACTTTTTTGTGTACTAAGAACACTTGGCATGATGTGTACCCTCTAATATTTCAAAACACAATAAATGGTACATTACTGTTAAGAATTGGCATTACATTGTACAGGAGATTTCCAAAATTTATTCATCTTGTCTAATTAGAACTATATACTCATTGAAAACAATTCATTTTCCCCACTTTCAACTCTAGGCAGCTACCATTCATCTGCTTCTGAGTTTGACTATTTTAATTTCCTCATATCAGTGGATTCTTCAGTATTTATCTTCCTGTGACAGACTTTTCACTTAGCACACTGCCCTTCACGCTCATCTATGATGTCACAAATGGCAGGACTTTCTTCATTTTTAAAGAGTGAATAAATTCCATTGTATAAAAACCACATTTCTTTACCCATTTTCCATTGATAGACTACATTTGTTTCCATATCTTGACTATTGTGAATAGTGCTGCAATTAATATAAGAGTGTCGATACCTTTTCCAGATCCCAATTTCAACTGTTTTGGTCCCACAGATGCTACTGGTGGATTATATGAGAGCTTATTTTTGCATTGTTAAAGAAGCTTAAAACTTTTTTCATAGCAGTTATACCATTTTACATTCCTACTAGCAAGTATTCCTAGAATACTAGAAAGTATTCCAGTTTCTCCACATCTTCAACACTTTTCTTTTTTATAATGATCATACTAATAAATGTGAAGTAATATCTCCTTGTGGTTTTGAATTGCCTTTACCTGATGAATGATGTTGATGCTGTTTCTTTGTATGACTTCTTTGGAAAAATGTCATTTTCCCTTTGTTAAATAGTTAATTAGTTTTGTTTTGTTTTATTTTTGCTATTCATTTAGAGGTGTTATATATTTTGAATATTACTAGTTATCAGATTTGTGGTTTCCAAATATTTTCTCCCATTCTGTGGGGAGACTTTATTGATTGTTCTCTTTGCTGTACAGAAACTTCTCTGTGATGAAGTACTACTTGTTTATTTGTGCTTTTGTTGCCTGTACTTTTGGGACCATATACAAGAAACTCTTGCCAAGATCCATGTCAAGTTGCTTTTCCTTTTTTTTTTTCTAGAAATTTTAAAGTTTCAGTTCTTATGTTTAAATATTTAACACATTTTATTTCAATTTGTGTCAATTTGGGTCAATTTCATTCTTCTGCATGTGGATATCCAATTTCTCAATACTATTTCTTGAAAAGGCAGTGCTTTCTTCACTGTATATTCTTTGCACCCTTCTTGAAGATCAGTTGACTTTACCTGGGCTCTCTATTTTTTTTCGATCTGTGTGCATGTCTACCTTTATGCCATGCCAAATTATTACAGCACATTTTTAATTACACTACAGATTCAATGCGACCTCTAACAAAATTGCAATGACTTTGGGAAAACAATCCTAAAATTCATATGGGATCACACAAAACTCCAAATAGCCAAATCAATTCTGAGAAAGAACAAAATTGGAGGAGACTGTGTGTTGAGTGGGTGTGAGTTGACTATTGAAACTGATGCTCCTACAAAGGGCAGTTCCAGGGAAAGTGGAACTTTGACAAAGAAAAGCTATTGACTCTGGAACAAAAACCTCATCTCTGGTGTAGATCAGTGTGGGGAAGAATTTCCCTTCAGAAGTAAAATCTATGATCTCATGGTTTGGAGTGTGAATTTTAATTATCTTTGTGTTGAGGATAATCCCAGGATAAGAAATTAACATAAAAATTATACTGAGAGCAGAGATTCTACTGGGAGAATTAGTAGAAATAAGATGAAAACTTCTCCAGCAGTATCTTTCAACACCTCAACACTACGGAGAAGAACAATATCACTTAAAATGAGGTCACGGTAAAAAATTACAAAAACACTACATTATAGAAAATCAGGGTACGTAGAAAAGAGAAAACTGTCTTATTTAAGAACTTGAAAGACTATGAAATAAGAAAGGCTATGATTTATATGTTCATATACATTATAGTTACATATCTGATGCATGTGAAAATAAAGCAATCTAGTATTAAAAAGGGTTATGTTAGAAAGAACCAAAGATAACTTATTATAAGAATGTAGTCACTTAAATAAAATTTCAGTGGGCATAGTAAGAGGCAGAAAAGGCCCAGAAAAAGAGAATATTAATGAACTGGAATCAGAACTGATAAAATCATCATTACAATAATAACAATAGCTATAAAAGGACTAGCATTCTTTGACCAAATACTCTATTCTTGTCACTATAGCTACTTTTTCATTTGCTGACTTGTTTAATCCCCATAACAACTCTCTGAAAATAGCAGCACTGGATTTAGGTGGTGTGATACAGAAATAATAGTTCTAGTTAAATCTATAAATATACAAATATAAACTTGGGATATATTATCATCCTAAAGGGACAAAGATAGACTGCAAGTAATAACAACACTTGTTTCTCAAAATTTTTTTCTCTTTGAACTACCCAATCTACAAAGCAGAATGTTTTATCAAAAGAAAGAGAAGAATAATAGAAAAATTCTAAATAATTAAAAAAATTTAAGGCACAGGCAGAAATGAAGAGAGGCAGGCAGGCAGAGAGAAAAGGAAGAAGCATTTTTATTTATCTTATTTAGTTGTTCATCTTTGTTGTTTCCCTGGCCCTGGGTTTTGACTCAGGGACCTTGGGATGTATGTGAACTGCACTGTTGGTGAACTAACCCTCTAGGGCACCAAAGTATCAATTCTAAATAATTTAAAGATAAGATTAATAGAACTCTTGAGTCAAGCAACCTGTTGTGGACAAAAATAGAGCAACCAGTTTCTGAGAGGCTGTGGAGACTTGAAGTAAGCACAGCCTGTCCGGTGTGAAAACATCAGCAAACAAAGGTACGAGAGTGCAGACATCAAGATTCTCCCCACATTGTGTCTACAAGTGCTGAAGGGCAGAACACAGATGACCTGATGCTCGTATCCATAAGAACATTTTTAGGATAAATTATCTTAATAATCTTGGTCTTTGCAATTTCTAACTCATGACAGCAGTTGCCTATGAGCATTCCTTTCTTATTTCTAAGAATGTTAGAAATTAATCATATCTCCATTGATGTATTTTTTTTATGGTAGAATGATTACTGTACTCTCTCTCTCTGTGTAAGATATCTATACAATCTGTGTATAAACAGAAACTAAATTTTTGAAGGGTAAATGCAGTCACTAAGACTGTTACCCTGAGTTTAAACACTCAGTGTTTAAAATCCTCAGCAAAACTATGAATAATCTCCTAATAAGTTTATCTTTTTAAAATTTTGACTTCAATTCATCTTGGCGATTTCAGTCAACACTATGTGTATCTATCTGTCTGTCTATCTATCTGTCTATCTATCTATCTATCCCTCCATGTATATATCACTTCAATCTATGCCTTGTTACTTCTATGCAGTCCGTAACCTTAGGTAATTTACATGATCCATTTTTCTTCTGAGTCCTCATCTATAAAATTGGGATATTAGCAATAATTTATATGCTCAGTTTCTAAGACAGTTTACTTAGGTTTGTGATGTCCTTTAGTCAATTTTATTTACTTTCTTTTGAGTTTAAAATTTTTTATTTTCAAAGGAAAAGTGCAGGTAGGAATGAAGGTGAGTAGGGAGGCAGGAAGAAAGAGAGAGGAGGAAGAATCACTTCATTTTTCTTAATTTAGATATATCTTGATTGTACTACCCAGCCTGGGATGTGAACCCGGGTCCTTGGGATGTATGTAGAATGTGCTTCAAGTGGAAGCAGTTGAACAAATGTCTACACCAGGGCACACACATCTTTAGTCAATTAAAAAATAAACTTTTTATTTCGGAATAACTTTATATTTACACAAAAAGTTGCAAAAATAATGCAGGAAGTTCCTATATATCACACTTACCCATGTACTTCTAATAGTAGCATCTTATATAAACAAGAATTTAAAGTGGGTGCCATATTATTCACTAAATTATTGACATTTAGATTTCACCATTCTTTCTGTTAATATCTTTTTCTGTTTCAGAATCCAGTCCAAGTGATCATATTTCATGTAGTGATCATGTCTCTTAATCTCCTTCAAACTTCTTTTTAATTGAAAACAATTGAGAGCCATTTGTCAATTTAAATGTTGAGTTTTAAGAAGCACTGGTTATGCATTTTACAGAATGCTCATCAGTTTGGATTTGTCTCATGACTATCACAGAGTTATGGGTTCATGAGAACAATATGACAGAGAAGTGCCCTTCTCATCATATCACATTAGGGTTAAATGATATTTGCCTGATTTTTTACTGATGATGTTAACCTGAATCACTTTGATTATGGTGTTTCCTGCCATGTTTTTTCACTTGAACCTTAGTATTTTTTTTCCTTTTTGACACACCCTATTCTTTTGAATCTAGTCACTATGTCTCGTTCACACTCAAGGGCAGATAAATTAAGTTCTGCTTCCCGAAGGCATAGTAGGATATATATCCTCATATATTATTTGAAATTCTTCTGTAAGTAAGACTTGTTCCTTCTCTATTTATTTATTATCCAATTATTTGTTCAATTTACTGTAGACTATAACTGTATTCAACTTTATGGCAATTTCAAATACAGGGTCTCATTCTGAAGCCTACAATCTGGGTTTTAAGTCTTGCTTGTTTGAGAAGTGTCTTATCAGCTATGACCTAAAAATTCTAGACTTTCAGGGGCTCCAAATAAAATCCAAAATATTTTATACCTTCATATGGATTTGGGAAGTTCCAATAGGGTAATTCAAAAGGAAATGAATATTTAAGAATTTATGTAGAATATATGTACATCTAAATTCTCTAAATGTTTACTCATCTGCCAAAGAGTTGACAGGTGAAATTAACTGAAAACCTTTCCAATTGAAAGTATTGATTTTTAATTAAGGTTTATTAATTGACTTCATTATTTGCTTTATTTTTAAATTCAATAGTAATTAGAATTGATGAATATGCTGCTACGAATACGTTTGATTTAGTGAATCTGTAAACCTGATTATTTCTGAAAACAGACTTTCAGGAAGTATCTGTATTTTGTTGTTTTAGATGGAGGTAAATTGTAATAGTCGTCTTCTAAAAGGGAAGTGTGAAGGCCCTACAAACTTTTCGAATGTTTGTTCATTCATTTACTGTTATTCATCAAATCTATATGGCGTGCTTATGTCCCAGGTGCTGTGTTGTGATCTGGGAATACGGTTGTGTTCTAGGAAATTATGGTGACAGCCCTCAGGAAGCTTACAGATCTGTGAGGAGCCAGAAAACATAGACAAATGATCAAAATTACTGTTTGTGGGAAAAGCTAAGAAATAATAGCTATATAGAGGAAAATTTGTTGAGGATGTAGGAAGTACTTTAGAAGTGATACCAGGAAAGGCCCCTCTGATGGGGGGCATTTATACTGAAGTCTCTTCAAAGAAAAACCACTAACCATTTTCATGATATAGACCAGGAAGTGCAAAAACTATGTTGGAAGGAAACCTTGTAGATTCTTAAGACTTCATAAGGTGAATGTAGTAAGTCAGGGGAAAAGGTGGGATGCTAGGTATGGGGCCGGGTTATACGGGGGCTATGGGCAGTTACAGGAAGTTTGCAATTTATTCCAGGTGTCATTGAAAACAGCTAGAGAGTTTTAAGTGGTGGTGGGCAGGGTATGACTGCCTCTTCTCAGGAATCCTGTCTGGTAAGTGGTAGTGTCTGAGTGTGCGTTTCAAGTACTGAAAATTGTAGAAGCCAACAGTAGAAAGGAAAATCTGGAAGAAGTGTTGGGTACAGAAAAACAAGATGCATGGGAAAATCAACTCTGCCGCCACATACCCCACCCTCTAAAGTTTCTTGAGTCCTGAAATTTTATTTGATTTCGTTTCTATCTTATTTTTGTAATTGGTGCAAAATGCAAGGGACGTTTTCATTTTTGATGAACTACGTAAATGTGGGGTTATGTGGTTGCTTGCAACCTCTTAAACATTGTCTCAAAAATAGAAAACTTCATCTCCAGATGGCTTAGCCTTTTAAAGGAAATTTATCATGCTGCAAACCAAGAATTCAAGGTAAGGTGACTCCTGGATTTGTTAGCTGAGGTACTCTGTATGTCATTGAAGCTCCAGGTCCATTTCATTCCCCTTCTGTCATCTTCAGAATGGCCACTTATCTTCAGGCTCTCCTGCCTCAGGGCTGCAAAATGGCTGTCACAGCTGCATGCTTGGGATCCTGATAGGACTATTTCCAGTAAAAGAAGGGGGATTGTTTGTCTTTGGTCAGGCAATGAATATATTAACACTCTAACCCTTAAGATAATTCCTACAACAGGAATAGGATTGTTTCTGAAGGGTATGACTGCTCATCGAAGGCTTAGGGTGGGATTGGGTCATCTTCCTTGAGCACTTTATACAGAAGAGAGTGAACACTTAAAAAGCACGAAATGGAGGATTTATATTGAAAGGGTAACCAACAATGTCTGCTTATTGTTATAATATTAAATGTCTTAATATTATGCTGATACTTGTTGGGAATGTTTGAATAAAATTATTGTATGTTTTCAGAGAACAAGTAAATCTTTTCATTAAAAAAAACCTTTTCAGTATTCCTGTTAATAGAACAAATTCTGTTCTTTTCATCTTTGTTTTTCTTATAGTTGCAACCTATGGAGGATTTACGCTATACAAATATAATGTCCTGTCTTAGTTTAGATGTCTTTTTCCTTCATTTTTATTGTCCATTATTTTTCTTATACATTTACCTGCTAATTTGAATACATTTTAAAAATATTTCTTTGCCTTTAAATGAAGAGTGGTGGAAAAAGTAATCAATACTTTTTGATGAAACCAACACTATTCTTATTTTGGGAAATATTTTTTAAATCCTGATGTAACCTATTAGCAATTTTTATCTTTTTAACTGACATGAACCTATCCAAGCAAATGAAATGAAACTATAACATGGTCCTGAAATATTTTTCATATTCAGCTGAATAAAAACACAGTTTTGTAATTTCTATAAAATTGAAGTGAAGCGAGTGATGATGAGCTGCCCAAATACCAGGCTAAGAACCTGTTTCTCATGTGTTGCATATTGAAGACATAAGCAAGTCCACCTTCACATTCATTATCAACTGAAGTCTCTGTCAACTGTCTGGTTTTACAGTTTTGGTTATGCTTAAAACACTTTAACATGTATGTCCTTTGTTGGGCTTTGAAAATACTGAGTGAGTTTAACATTAATGTTTTTTTTTTTCTTCTTCTTCATTGCCTTGATCAAAGATAGAGCAGCAATTAAGAGCTGTTTTAAGCCCTTGGAAACAAATTAGGAGTATTTTGGCAATTAGCATTACAAGATCTCTTGCTTTTGAGACCCCCTGCAGCAAGGAGTTAATGATTATACTATTTAAAATTCAGTGGTGGTTAATAAGGCATTTTCAAGGTTTTTCTCTGACTTCATGACTACATCAGATTTTCCTTATACAGTGTTCAGTTATTCAAGTCATTTCTTAAAAACTGGATTTCTAATTTTATTTCAATGTCAGGTGACTTATTTTAGCACTTTACTCCATTATTTTGCAATAATGCCTTAGACTACTTCTGACTGTTGTCACGGATTCAAACTAGAATATTAGAAGTAGTAACATTTCTAAATGGCTTCCAATGGTTAAAACAAACCACCCCAGTCTTTTTTATGACCTTACTCACAACCATGAGGAAGATATGGACTCATTTCTTATAATAAATGCTCTATTCCCAATACAAATTGCTATCATAATCCACAAAGAGTTTTGAACTCCTTCTGTGTGAGAAGCAATAGGCTATGTATGTGCTGGGAATACAGACATTTCTAAATCAGATCTTGGCCCCCAAGGAACTCATTGCCAAATGGGACAGATAAACACACATAAATGAACATGGAAGACACAACTCTTCTAGGAGATTAAGATGCCATGTATGAGTGAAATCATATGTCTGTCTTTCTCCTTTAGGTTTATCTCACAAGCATAATTCCCCCTAGGTCTATCCATGTTGTTGTAAATGGCAGGATTTCATATTTTCTAATAGTTAAGTAGGATTCCATTATGCATATATGCCATATTTTCTTTATTCTCCTTCCCTGTGGTAAATAATTAACACAAAGCATTCTTTTACATCCTCTTTTCATGCATTGTGCTAAGTGACCCTTTGCGAGCAAAATGCCTCTTGATGTCTTCTGTACCTTGGAAAAGTAATGGGTTTTATGAAGGCTTTTAGGATCGTCTGAATCATCACTTCTTATTTCTTTATTTCAGGATTTCTTGTTGCCTGCTCCCTTGAATATGCTGATTTGCAATTCCTGTGTCTCATGAACCTGTGAGAGTCTACCAAAGCTATACATTGAGTGGTGATGATTAAAGAAATGTTTATTGCCCTATTCCTACATAATTTCCCTTTTGGGAATCTTTTTTATTCATTTGGTGGAGTGCTGTTCATCCAATCAATATGCAAATGTATTCTCTTTGTTCTTGGGATCTCTGGCAATGCAAGCAAGTCTTTGTTAATGAAAGGTTGGGTTGCTTCTCTCCTTCAGAGTCATTCATCTTTATGTTTTAAAGACAAACGTGGAATAATTTCACTCATATGTGGCAAATAGAGAAGTCATAAATCATAAATAAATGAATAAAGTCAAGCAAAAATAGACCTTTAGTCTATAAAGTCAAATTAGTAGTTACTAGCAGGGCAAGGGGAGGATCATGAGCAAGAGACAGAACTATAGTCTTGGTGGTGAAACTAATATATTGGAGATAGATGTTGATTTAAGATGATGACCGTCTTAAATATCTATGATATTATGATGCAATGTTGCTTTAATAAGATTTTTTAGAAAAAATTTTTTTTGACAACTTGTCCCGAAATTGAAGTGACATGTTAAGTCAAATAAATAAGAGAGCAAAAAATGTACATGGAATATAAAAAAAAAAATAAAGCAAACAAATTGACAGAATATGATAAAAAATACTCTTGGACTCTGAAATTAAAACTGTGATTGCAAAAAAGGAGCAGGGGGAAGGGGCTACAGTAGAAGGGGTCAAATTGATAGTGGTGACTGGCACCATGACTCTGGTGGTGAATGTGGTGTGATGGACACATTGCTGGAGGCGTGAATCTCTTCTCTGAATTATAAGTTATACATTAATGATACATAAAAAGTGACTTCATTTCCACAACTGATACAAAAACTCTGAGTCAATCTCAGCCTTTTTGAAGGGCTGCTGATGTTCTTCAAAAACCACAGAAAGATTTGTTGAGTGTGTTTTCCAAGTAGTGCTCTTCTCTCCCATTGGTTTCTGAATCATCTGCATGGGATTAAAAATAACTTGTATATCATATGATTATTCATCATCTAAAATGCCCATATCTGTCTGAAAATTCATACTCTTCTCTGGAATTTGGTCACATAATCCTGAGAGTATTTTGGAAGCATTATTTTGGAAGATCATTTTATGTAGCTTTAGATCTTTGAAAAAGTGGTTGGAACATGTTGTGTTATCCTCTGTTCAAACAGCTATGCCCTATTTAACAGTTTGCTTGAAAACAAAGTTCATTAGATGATATGTGGAATAATGTTGATTCATGTTAATTCCCTTCAAAATAGTAACTGAAACTTTTAATCTATAAGCTATCTGAAGCATTTTTTTCGAGTTACCTCAGTGTACTTCCATTAGAATAAAATCAAAGACTAAAAATTTCCCTGGCTTTCAAAGTTAGAACAGATGTGTTATTAATTTTTGTCATTTTTCAGAAACTCTACTAATCTTATAACCTTGTAACTACCTAGAATCATAGTCTGTCTCAGAAGGTCGATAGTTCAGTTCTATAGTAATCAGTTTCAATATCTCCTCTAAGAGAATATTGAACAATTTGGCTTTGACTGATTGCAAATGTCTCCAAGAATTCTTAAAACACCAATCCAATATCTTATTTCCTTATCTGTTTTTCCAGCCCTAGCTCAGACCTTGACTGTCTAACAGGTAAATCATTGAAAGCATTTCTATGGAATCCCAATGTTTACCTCTTCCAAGCTAGCATTGCCCATTACACTATATAATGTAAGAAGCAACTTTTCTTATTTACCCCCATATGTCCAATCTCTCCATATGTCCCATATGTCCATGTGTCTAGAATGGCACTGTACATAGTGCTCAAAATGTTTTGTTGAGTAAAGAGCATCTAATTATGATAGTTTATTTATCCTTCCACACAGAGTCCTAGACCTTAGTATTTCCCTTTTGAATTTATCTAATTATATCCTTGATTTTGCATTCAAGACTAAGACTAATCTAACTCCAACTAACTATTTAGTCTCATTTCCCAACTGTCATACTCTACACTCTACCTAATTTCCACCCTTTTCTCCACGTTCCAGTTTGGTCTATGAGGTCCTATGAACTTTGCTCATGTTCTTCTTATTTCTTGAAATATTCTTCACCCCAAATCTATATAGTAAATACTAACAACTTACCACAGTTCGGCCCCAAATAGCATTTCTTTGTTCCACTCTTGTTTTAAACCTCTTCTGGTCTTTTCGCTTTATAGCATGTCTGCCCAAGTATCTGCAACTGTCTTCACACTAGGCTGTAAACTCCACTCTTGTACATTTCAGTTTCTGTCTGGTCCTGGAATGAACTCTATTGACTTTGTTAGATAAATAATGTTTATTTAGGTGGAGTGTCTCTTAAAAACCTGCTCTAAAAGTCTTTCCATTAAATTCACTTTTGAATGTGTTTTTGTAGACAGTGAGCTTAATTAGAATAAGGAACCATGTTGTTTCATATTCCCTGGGATGGATATTCTATTAATTTACTTGTAAATCACTTGTGATGAGTCAATCTGATTAAGTACGTCTATATTCAGATAAATTCATATATAAGCTAGGACTTATAATGATTACATAAAGCAGGAGTTTCAGCACCCAAGAATTATCAAAATCATCTGGGAAATTACAAAAAAATCTAACTTCTTGAAGGTTCTGATTTGATTGGTCTATGAAAAGAACCAGGAAACCACATTAAAAAATCTTCTTGATTTGAAAGCTAAAGCACTTATTATGATTTGATGAGAATGGAATGTGCTCAGTTGGGATACTTTGGGAATAGAGAGGAATCACGATAAAAACCAGAAAAGAGGTGAAGGTGAATCCTTTTACTCATTGGACAAGTACTCTGAATTGCCCAACCATTGGTAGATGCTGGAGATATTGTAGTGAGAAAGGACTTTGCTTTCACTGCTGTTGTAGTGAGGAATATAAATGATGCAAGTCCTAGGAAGGGAGGAGTACATGATGTTTTTATAATAATGGCAGGACCATCTAACTCAGTGTCTGTATGTACATGCAGTGGGGTGAAGGAAAATATTCAGAGGAAATAGTACTTATGGGGATATTTGAAGTAAGAGTAGATTTGAAGAAGGAGGAGAGTGTCATGCAAGCCAAGGATGCCATAATAAGCGTGGCATTAAGTGTGGAAGGTGAGGGAGAAGCAAAAGATGAAGGAGATTAAGAACTTCTCCAAGTGATAAGATGAATATTCTGATTTAAAATGGAGAACAGATGTGAGATGATGCTGTAGCAGCTATCCTGGAGAGAGGTAAATTTCTGAACCAAGATGATGGCAGTGTTGTGGGAAATGTTTACCAGGGAGTCAGAAGATGAATTGCAGAGGATTTGGAGGTGCAAGAGTAGGAGAATTGAGGGATGGATCTCATGTCTCTCACTTGGACAGTCTCATGGATGTAGTTGTAACTCTCTAAGACAGGTGCAAGGAAGTGGGTCATGTTTAGCAAAGGGAGAGAAGAGGATCATTTTAGGTTTTGATTTATTGAATGTGAGTGGTCCATGAGAAATAATGTCAAATATCCAATGGAATAAAGGGTCATGAAGCTCCAGAGAGATGTGGATCAAGCAAGCAGGGTGGAAGTCTCAAATATCATCAAATGTATAATGAAATCTGACACTGAAGGACTTACTATGCACTGATTATATTAAATGCTTGACATTAATTATCTCTTTCTTCATAACCATCTTATGAGTTAGATACTGTTATCTCTTTCATACCAATGTAGAAATTGTGGCTTACAGAAATTAAATAACTTGTCCAAATTGCAGTGGTTAATTTGGAATTAAGTCCAGATAGTATTATTCCACAGTGTACTCAACCTTACACCACCCATTTAATCATCAAAGGCTTGAGAGCAAGTGGTTTCTTTCAGGAGCTTTGTATGTAAATGAAATAAGGGCCCTTCACAGAAGCTGGAAGTCTGTCAATACTGCAGGGAGAGCAGAGATTGAAGGTACAACCTGAAATGCAGGAAGGAATCAGAATATGTTGTGTCATGGATACATGAGTGCTTTACGAAGGAATAAATAGTGTGCCTAGTATTGCCAAGAGTTTCAGTAAGAGACAACCTGAAACATGGGTTGGGTAGAGTGAGGCCCTTTAGTGAACATAGTCAAAGTAATTTAATGAGATAATGGGAATAAATGCCAGACTTGATGATTTGGAGTGTGGGTTGAGGCACGGAAGAAGAAATAGGCAGTGGAGACTAATGCTTGTGAAAGAGAAAACAGGTAGCATGGAAGTTGATGGGGATGTGGGAAAAGGAGTTACTTATTTTAAAGACAGGCTGAAGTTGGGCATGCTAATAGAATCACATGCTGTCAGGATTCAGCTGGCAGTGAAGGGAGATTGAAAGTAGGTTAGAGAGGTGTCCTAGTGGTTTAAGGATTCCAGAAAAGGGAAGACAGAGGTAAATAGATTGCATTTAGATGGAGAACAACTTCGTTGTCACAAGAAGGAAGAACAAACAGCTTGGGGCACATATAAGTATGTTTATAAAACTAGTTTAGAAAATTCATGGAGTTCTTATGTCACCAATTTTCTCTAACTTTCAGGGAGTGAAGGAAAGGTGTGTCAGGGTATAAAGGAACATAGTTTAAAATAGCCTCTCTGGGAAGATGAACTCCTATCCCTGTCTTCTGATGAACTGTCAGGAGGCATTTATATCTTTAATTGTCAGATTGTCATTCATGAATATCCCTCATTCAAGTTGCATGATTTTTGCCAGAAAAGGCTAGTAGTCAGGATGCAAGAAAGGAAAACTGCTTTTGTTTAAGTAACCACTCTCCTTAGACGAGACATGTTTTCCCAAGGGAGGGTGGCCCATCTACCATCTAGGGAGATTGGTCCTGTATTAGTATAAGCCAATCATGATGGTACTCTTTCAAATGAGTTATTTTCACAAAGGTATGAGCATATGGTTCAATTCTATGGACAGGGAAATGCTTTCTATCGTCTAAAAAGAGATGGAAAGAAGAGCTGATCCATTTTTTACCTCAAATACTGTTCTGCCTACAGTGACGTTGGATAAGCTGACCTATAGATAAGATTACATGTAAGGCTACAAGGTTGAAAGATAAGACTTGGTACACCCCGGTGAAGTAGTGGTTGGGCACAGTCCACATGCATCCTGAGATTTTGAGTTCACTGCCTGGGTTCAGGATAACAACCACGATGAATAACTAAATAAAATGGATGAAATTCTTCTTTTTCTTTCTTCCTGTCTGCACCTTTACTTTTAAAAAATAAAATAAAATATAAGATAGAGGTTGATCTTTGATAATTTAATTGATCCAGGGGCTTTCTTGCTGTGAGAAATGATTGACATATTGTTTATGTCATTTTGAGTAACATTAATTGATATTTGAATCCGCTGATACTTCAGACAAGCACTTTGGAGAGGTAGTAGTAGCAGAAAAGGCATTAAAGACATTGACTAGATCTTCCTTGAGGTGATGGACCCTGTGGTCCAAGATGGAGAAGGTATGAAATGATACTAGAAGGCTAATTTAGAAAAAAGTAGAGGAATCTTGTCATGGAAATCAGGCAGAAGTAAAATAGAATGTCTTGGGAGTAGCTGAATAGGAAACATGAGAAACTCTGCAGAAGGGAAGAACTGAACCTGCATAGATACTTTGAGAATTTCCTAACATTGTCCTGTTTGAAGATCAATTTGACTCCATTTTAGTAACTGCAGTATTTCTACAAAGCAATTCATATAGAATGCTGGTTGCAGAAGTTGGAGAGGTAAGAGTAGTTTGTCACCTGTCATGTTTTGGAAATAAAAAAGAAAATTATATATTTCAGGGAACAATTTTAGTGAAATTCACTTTTGATAGGGAGATGCAAATTGTATTGTTTTCCACCCAGGCTTCATGTCTATTGAAGATGGTAATTAGCAAGGTACACTGTTATCCACTCTTATGCACTTAATAACCCAAGACTGATTCACGGAAGCTACAAAACAGAGTAGTTACTGTGATGCAGTACATTTTTACATGGGGCATTTGCTTTTATTGGAACATTTGTGTTATGACATTCATGATTTCTTTCACAGATGCGATTTTTAAACACATCATTTCTCTGCAAATAGGGTGCAATGTATTATTTATTCTTTATATGAAACCAAGGATAATGAGTTCAGAAGTTATATGTGGTTCTGATGAGAGTCCTGTACCTTGAGATACATACAAGGATTTCTATCATTCCACTGCTGTTTGGTTGCGTCCTTCTAATTGGCACATCTCATGCCTTATTTCTTCCCACAGAGTTTTCTGACTGGCAAGATGAATAAACAGGACAAAAATTTTCCAATAGACAAAAGCATTCACTATACTCTTTTGGAAAGTCTTGGAGACTTCCCTGCCATATAAGTATATCTTAATTTAAAATTATATTTCATCTTCTCTATTCCCAGAATATTCATATTATTGTCCGAAAACCCTCCAACCCAACCCACCTACCCAAAGATCTCATTTATCTCCTTGCTCATCAAGAATTCAGTGATCTAGCAATGCAGGGACCCAAACTGAATTCATGTTAACCTATTTCTGATAAAAAGTGTCTTGAATAAGTAGACTTATTAGGAGTGTGATTGTTCAGCAAGAGAATGTATGGAGAGAGAAATACCTGAGATCAAAAGAATAAAATTGCCCATAAGATAAGACAGTGCAATGTGTGTTTGGATGGAGAAATATTTTAGTACTCATCGATACTACAAGTTATGTAACAATAAAATGGCTTAATTTGATCTAAGTACAGTGTAATTTGCTTCAAAGATGTTATTTAAATTTTAAACAGTGAAAAATACATACCTTTTGTGATTTAGAAGTTATATCAGTCATAATAATTCAGGATATCTTGCAATAACAAGTAATCTCAGATCCATTGATAAATGATCATTAGGTAGAAAGTCTCTAATGACATTAATTCAGAGACCCTGGATTAGGCACCTCTAAGGCAACCTGCGCTTCTGTGATCACCCAGCTGTGAATGAATGAGATCCACTCCAGTCTGCTCTTTTTTCTTTTTCTAAATGAAGTATCAGAGCAATCCTTAACTTCAAATGAGATAAAGGAGAACAATTCTTTTCAAAAACGTAGTTTTATTTTTTCTTTTGTTTACATATGCATATTTAGATATCGAATCCTACTTCAGTCTGTGTGTGTTTCACACCATACTCACCAATGGAGTTCTAGTGCCCTAGAGCAATACCATGTTTTCTTCCCACCCTTCCTTCTCCTTCCCACTCCCATAGTAACCACAAAATGTTTCCTGTTAATTTTATTGATTTTAGTCTGGTTGTTTTGGTTATTTATATTCCACCTATGAGTGAAACCATCTTTTACTTCTCTTTCTCTTTCTGCCTTATTTTGCATAGCATGGTTATTCCTAGTTCTACCCAAGTTGTCACAAAGGGTATTCTTTCTTTTTCCTTTTTTCCATCCTCATGGAATTCCATTGTGTACATAGACCACAACTTTTTTTATCCAATCATCTGTTGATGGACATTTAGGCTGTTTCCATGTCTTGGCTATTGTGAACTGTGCTGCTATAAACACAGGGGTGCAGATAGTTTTCCTGATTAGTGTTTTTGTATGCTCTGGGTATATGCCCAGGAGTAGGATTGCTAGATCAAATGGTAGACTCATCATTACCTTTTTGAGAAAACTCCATACTGTTTGCCAAAGAGGTTTTACTAATTTACATTCCCGCCACCATGTAGGAGGGTTCTTTTTTCTCCACACCCTGTCTAGCACTTATTTCTTCTAATCTCTTTGACATAGACCGTTCTCATAGGTGTGAGGTGACAGCTCTTTGTGTTTTTCATTTGTATTTTTCTGATGATGAGTGATGTAGAACACTTTTTCATGTGTATGTGTATCTTCTCTAGATATGTATCTATTCACCTCTTTTGTCCATTTTTGAGTGGGCTCTTTACTTTTTTGTTGTTTTGTTGCTGACATGTATGAGCTTTTAATATATTTTGGAGATTAAACTCTTGTATGCTGTATGTTGTGTGAATAATTTCTCCTTATTTTGTGAGTTGCCTTTTTGTTTTTGTGCTGTTTCTATTTTTTCTTTCACTGAAAGATGCTTTTTAATTTGATATAATCCAACTCTTTATATTTAATTTCTCTCCTTCCATCTGACTTCCTATACATATGAATCCCTCAGATCACTGATCCTTTCCTCCATTTGGTCAATTCTGTTTCCATGGCTTCCTTTGTTATACTTGATTTCATTTATTTCATTTTTTACCTCCTGAATCTCTGTTAGCTTCTTTTGTAAAACTTCATCTTCTGTCTTCTGCTAATTGATTTTATTTTTGTGCTGGTTGATTTGCTTCTTGAGCTTCTTTGATCTGTTCTCTGAGTTTTCTTTTTATCTCTTTGAGTTTATGATTGCTGCTTCAAATTTTTTGTCTTTTAAAAAGATGCAATCCTCCATATCTTAACAATCATTTTCTGATGCGGCATCATCCCTTGTGATGTCGTAACACCTTGAGATTTTGAAATACATTTCTTTTTTTCCCCATGGGTTCCTTGTAGCTGAACTGCTGATTCTTTTTTTTTTTTTTAATTGGGGGGTGGCACTCTGGTTTTGTGCGTGGTGGGGAAAGGCCTTCTTGCTGCTTCCAGCAGCCATGAAGACAGCCATAAAAACCAGCGAGCTAGCAAAGCCATAAAAACATCCTGTGACCTGAACTTGCTGGAATGTTGCCAGCAGACAAAGAACTTCCTGCATTGAAACCCCCTCCCCTAATTTACATCCTTCTCTTCCTGCATTTGCTCTAGCCTATATAAGTATGCCCTAACTGGAAGCCCGTGCTCAGCCTTTGTGGGAAGGAACCCTGCTGAGCCTGTGCATAATAAACCTGCTAAAATACTTCCAAAAGAGTGCCTGCTTGATTTATCCCAGAGAGCCGTAATAGTTTTGTTTTATATATTTGTCCTTTGTAGGTTTCTGTAGTAAGGATCTTTTGCTGAGTCTGGGCGATAGAGGATGGCTACTGAGTTGGGAGGGGTGTCCAAAGTTGGGGGAATCTGTTCCTGTGGGTCTCACTGAGGTCAACCTTCTCAGAGCTCCCAGAAATGGCTCTGGTAGTCTAGCTGCCATAGTGATGCGGCGCCTCTCAGCTGAGACATGGATCCCAAGATGATGGGTGAGGAGGAGTATACTTCTCTCCTTTGTGCTCCCTGCTGGCTCCCAACATATGTGGGTACTGGGGACCTGACCTCAAAACCTCTTCTTTGGGTTTTATTTCAGTCAAGTGTGTATGCAACCTGCAATTTTTGCTCCTTGTTCCCTGGGACTTGAGGTTAGGCCCGTTGCTTTGTTAGTTGATCCTACTGGCTGCTCTGTTACCACAGCTCCTGCAGCTATGCCACAACCTCTACTGCTATGACACATACCCCTCCAGACTCACTCTTGAGCCCTCAGATGTGTGTAATTCTTCAGGTGATCCTCTCAATGTTGTCACTATTGTTCCTGATTTGCTGGGGGTGCTGTGGGGCTCACTTCCGGCATAACTGCTATGGGAAAGGATGCATATATCCCTAGAAGCAAAGCAGGGAATGACCTCAGCTGCCATGTTCTCTCTTGGGCCCCTTGTCTAGTCCTAATGTTTGCTTCAATTTTAGTTGCTTTTTCTCTAGGTGTCACTTGTCCAAAGGCAACTTTGATGTTGAGGTCATGGAACATTTTTCCTATATTGTTTTCTATGTATTTTTGGTTTCAGGTTTGATGTGGGAAATCTGGGGTCTGGCGACAAACAGTTCAAGACAAAAGTGTTAAGAGTGCAGTTTCATAAATTTATTAGAGAAAATGGAGGAGAAAGAAAACAAAGCAAGAGACAGTCTCCGGGGCAGGAAAAGCTGCCCCGATTGCTAAGAGATTCCTACATACATACCCCTCTTCATCCTGAGGAAGGGCTATGAGAAAGGACTGCTTTTAAATACCAAACACCAGGCCATCACTGCATGTGGCTCCAGGCAAGAGAGGAAGACAGAGTTTTCCCATTTTAGTTCTAAAAGCCTCTGGAGCCAAAAGAGAATTTATCGTGGGGCTCCCAGTCTTCCAAGTCTGTGCAGTAGCCTCCGGCATTGTGGCAGTCCATCTTGCTGGTCCTGGGCTCTTTGTTGCCTTGGGTAAAACAAAAGTTGGTGATTGAGGAATCCTTAACCAGGAGATAAGTTTTGGCCTCTTTTGGCCTTTAGTGCTCAAGACAGGGCCTATGGTGTGACTCAGATAAGCGGCATCTCATTCTGATCTCTCCCTCTATCACAGATTTTAGAATCAAATTGAGCTAATTTTTATGTATGGTATTAATGAGTATCCTCATTTTATTTATTTATATTTTTTGCAGATGTCTGTAAAATTTTCCAAGTATTGCTTGTTAAATAGATTTTCCTTCTTCCATTTTATGCTCTTGGCTTTAAAGGAGCAAAATTTCATATGTGCTCAGAAGGCAGAGAAGGCAGAGAACCAGAAATATTTAGTGAACAGAATGAATAATTTCTACAGAAGCAATGTATGCCTGTTAAAGAAAATTTGAGAAAATAGAAACCAAATTAAAACAATGTGTCTGAGTCAGCCGAGGCTTCTCTAACAAAATACCACTGCCTAGTGACTTAAAAAACAGAAATTGATTGTAATTGGCTTCTAATGAGAGCTTTCTTCTTGGCTTATAGATAGTCACCTTCCTGCTGGGGCTTCAGATGATCTTTCCTCCCTTCATTCATGAAGTAGGGGAGGGAAGAGAGCTCCCTGAGATCTCTTCTTATACAGATACTGATCGTACTGTATCAGGGCTTCCACTTTTACGATCTCATTTAACCATTAACTCCCAAATACTCTGTCTCTAAATACAACCACAGTGGAGGTTAAAATTGCAGAATATAAATTTTAGGGGTACACATTCAGTTCAGTCTTAGAACAAATTTAACCTATAGTTCTAATTTTAGTATCCAGGAAGATAAGAACAGAAACAAAATTCTTCTCAGCACCCCCTCTAAACACGTTGCTCTAAAAGCAAACAGTGTTTTTATATATGTGTCCCAAAGAATGATAGTTTTGGGGAGGAAGCTAAACCTCCTCTACTCTTATGGATCTGTAGACTTCAAAGTAATTGAAGTAACCCAAGGTAAAATGATAAGAGAATACACAAACTTTAATTATGTACATACAGTGGTCCATGGACTATAAATCTACCTTCTGGTAATTCCAGGAAACAGTTTAGTCTCTATTAAGTGCATAATAGAGGGAAAAACAGAAGAACTTTTCAATGCAAAGAGAAGGACTTTTGCAGGGTGCAGTGAAACCATATGCACTGAAACCAATCCCTAAAAGCCCTATCCTGGGGTGATAAAGCTGTAAAGTTGTCTCCCACCTCCCAGAACACCAGCAATTTCTTAGATTTAAGGAGAACATTTTGGATCTTCTGCCTTTTAACTTATCTTAATTCAAAAGAATGTCACTTCAGAACATCCTGGGACAGACTGCTCTTGGTCCCAATGTAGCAAACAAAAAATCAGCTAATAATGAATAAGGAATCAATCATTGCAGTTCTCCTCCTAGAATTATGTGCAGAAGAAGCAAGTAAAAACATCCATCTCTTATTCTTTTCTAGCAAGGAGTTTGACTTTACAAACTTCTGTCTAATTATCTGATTTCTTATCACCCTGAATCTGGTAGTCCTTCCTTTTGGGACACTTATAGGTTTTTATACACTCTCAACTAATGGGAGTCATTAAGAATAAAAGATGGCAGTATAGATATTTACAAAAGTTGAAAAGTATTCAGGAGCTCAGGCCTGCTTATTTCACAAGATTCTGCTTCTATATGAGATGGATAAAGCCTGGAGAATATGATTGTTTCATCTAATGTGAAGCAACCAAAGGAGGGTTAAGAAAAATTAAGAAATAAAGTATTATTTTTCAAATAAAAGAGTAAGATAAGCTTCCAGAAACTGATCTCATTGGAATGGAGATAAATAATTTCCTCAATTGAGAATTCAAAATAATAGTCATAATAATGTACACCAATGTCTAGAAAGCCATAGGTGAACAAAGGGAGAATTCCAGCAAAGAGACAGAAAATATATAACAGGACATAACTTATAGAGCTGAAGAATATAATAATAAAACTGAAAAAGTCAACAGAAGGAGTCAAAAGTACAGGAGATCAGAGAAAGTAGATACTAGCAAACAATGACAAGCTATTGGAATTCATCCAGTGAGAGGAGCAAATGGGAAAAAAGAATTAAAAAGAATAAAGTAACTTAGGAACTTACGGGAAATTATAAAAAAAACCCCAGCAATTAATGAACTCCAAGAAGGAAAAGTGAGAGAAAGGGATAGAAAGATTATCGAAGAAGTAATGACTGAAAACTTACTAATCTAGGGAAAGAAATAATCATCCAGGTCCAGGAATTCTAAAGAGGACCAAAAAAGATGAATCGAAGAAACCCATTATAATTAAATTGTCAAAAGCTAAAGACAAAGAACCTTAAAATCAGCAACAGACAAACAATTTATTATATGTAAAAGAAACTTTATAAGGCTATGCATAGATATTTCAGCAGAAACTTTGAAGACCAAAAAGTAACAGGATAATACATTGAAAGTGCTAAAAGGAAGAAAATAATGCCAACCAAGAATAATCTGCCCAGCAAATCTGTACGTCAGAATTTTAGGTGAGATCGTTTTCCAGAGAAATGAAAATTTTAAAGAGCCTTTAATCATTAGATTTGCTTTGCAAAAAAATGTTAAAGGCAGTTTTTTAAGCATAAATGAAAAGATACTAATTAAAAACATGAAAATATCAAAATCACTGATGAAGGTAAATATATAGTTAAATTCAGAATGCCCTAATATTGTAATTGTGTTAAATAAATCACTTATAGCATCAGGCAAAGGCTAAAAGACAAAAGTATTAAAAATAACTACTACAATAATTTGTTAATGGAGGCACAATGCAAAAAAATGTAAAGTATGATATCAAAGTCATAAAATGTGTGTAAAGGAAGTGTAAATAAACAGTTCTTAATATGCATTTAAAATGAAGTTATCAACCTAAAATTCACTTTAGCTTTAAAGACACAACTTAGAATAAAAGTGAAGGGATGAAAATGATTCCATGCATATAGAAACCAAAAGGAAAGCAAAGACTCATGTACTTACATTAGACCAAAGATGACAAAAACCAAAAATTACCAAGAGGGATAGTCATTATGTAATGATAGAGGGGTGATTCATCAGGATAATAAAACAATTGCAAGCATTTATGCATTCAGCATAAGAGCACTGAAATAAATAAAGCAAATACTAATGGATTTTAAAGGAGAAGTAGAGAAATATACGACAATAGAAGGGTACTTGGATAACCTCACTTTAAGAATGGAGAGCTCATTCAGAAATAAAATCAATAAGGAAACATGGAGTTTAATTTGCATTGCAGACAAGATGGACCTTACAGACATACCCAAAGCATTACATCCTAATGTGTTAGAATACAAATTCTTCTCAAGTGTGCACAGAATATTCTCCAGGATAGATAATTTGTTAGGTCACAAAACAACTATTAACAAATTTTAAAAGATTGAAATCATGTTAAATATCAATTTGGAATACAATGATATGAAACTAAGAATTAATATATAGGAGGAAAATTGGAAAATTTTCAAATATGTAAATATTAAACAACACATTTCTGAATAAAAGGTCAAAGAAGATATCAAAAGGGGAATCAATACATATCTTGAAACAACTGATAATGTAAACTTGCGAGGCAGCAAAAATAGTTCTAAAAGGGAAGTTTATAGCAATAAACATCTACATGAAGAAAAAAGAGCACGAATTACCTAAGTTTAGACCTCAAGAAACTAAACAAAAGAAGAAACTAAGTCCAAAGTTAGCAAAAAGAGGGCAATAAATAGTAGGGCAGATATAAATAAAATACAGATAATAGATAAGAATAAAAAATAGAATCAATACAACTAAGAGTTGCTTTTCAAAAGACAAATAATAGTGACAATAGCTAAGCTAAGAAAAAGAATATCAGACTCCAAAAATAAAATCAGAAATGATGAGATATTCAAACTGATACTACAAAAATACAAAGAACAATAAAGGACAATAACAATAAAATAGGAATATTCATCTAAACTAGTAGAAATGGATAAAATCCTAGAAACATACAGCATACCAAGTCTCAGCTATGAAGAAATAGAAAATCTGAACAGACCAATTTTAACAAGGAGATTGCATTAGTAAACAAATATCTCCAAATGAAGAAATGTCTTAAGATCAAAGAGCTATACAAGTGAATTCTACTAAACATTTTAAAAATCGATAGCAATTCTTCTCAACCTATTCAAGAATATAGAAGATAAAGAACATTTCCAAACTCATTTTAAAAGCCACTATTTTCCACTACCTGTATAAGGAAAGTTCAAGAAAAGAGTATTATGGGACATTATTCCTCATAAATATAGATACATAAATCCTCAGTAAAATGCTAACAAACTGAATTCAATAGTACATACTCCATGATCAAGTGAGATGGTTCAACACATGCAAGATGATAAATGTGATACACCACATTACCAGAATAATAAAAGGATAGAAATCACATGATTCTCTTAATAGATGCAAAAAAAGCATTTGAAAAATTGTATATCCTTTCATGATTAAAAACACTGAACAAATTGAGTATGGAAGGCCTATAACTTAACATTATAGAGGCCATATATGACAACCCACAGCTAGATCATCCTCAGTGATGAAAAACTGAAAACTTTCCCTCCAAAATAAGGAAAAAAGAGAAAGCTACCAACTATCACCACTTTTATTCAACATAGTACTGAAATTACTATGCAGTGAAGTTAGGCAAGACAAAGAAATGAAAAGCATCTAAATTAAAAAGAAAGAAGTAAAATTGTCTTCATTTACAGGTGATATATCATATGTAGGAAAGCCTAAAGACTTCACCAAAAGATATAATAGGACTAATAAATTAAAGCAGCAGAATATAAAATAAATATACAAAAATCAATTGTATTTCTATGTGCTCACAATGAACTAACATAAAGAGAAGTTAAAATAACAATCTAACTGAAAAAGAAAGAAAAGAATAAGACTACATTTGAACAAGAAGGAAAAAGATCCGCATACTGAAAACTATATGATATTGATGAAAATAATTAAAGAAGAAAAATAAATAGATTTTCCATATTCATGGATTAGAAGACTTTATATTTTAACAACATCCATACTAATCAAAGTAATCTACAGATTCAATATAATCTCTATTAATATTCCAATACATTTGTTCACAGAAATAGAAAAAAATCCTAAATTTGTATGGTATCATGAAAGACCCCAAAGTAATCTTGAGAAGACGAAAACTGAAGGCATCACACTTTCTGATTTCAATCTATATTACAAAGATATCTCAGTTAAAATAGTATGGTGTTTTCATAAAAACAGACATAAATCAGTGGAATTATAGAAAGCACAGAAATAAACGCATGTCCTGCTGACTTATGACAAAGGAGTCAAGAATACGTAATCAGGAAAGGATTGTCTCTTCAATATATGGGGTTGAGACAATTGGACAGCTATATATAAAAGAATGAAACTGTACCTTTATCTTATACTATACACAAAAATCAGCTTTAAAAGGATAAAGAAGCTTCAATGTAAGTACTGAAACTTTATAATTCCTAGAAGAAAAATATATAGAATATGCTTAACTCAGTTTTGTCAATGATTTCTTAATTTAATACCCAAAATAATGACAACACAAGGAAAAAAAACAGGTAGAACTATATCAAACTAAAATGTTTTTGCAAAGCAAAGGAAACGGACAAAATGAAAAGGCACTATGGAAAACAATATGGAGGTTTATAAAAAAAGTAAAATGGAAACTATCATGTCATTCAGGAATCTCACTTTTGAGTATATAGCTATAGGAAATAAAATCATTCTCTTGAAGAGATATCAGTACTCTCATTCATTGCAGCATTAAAAAAATAACCAAAATATAGAAACAAACTCAGTGTGTATCAATGGATGAACTGATAAATATTGTGGTGTGTATACCATAGAATACTATTCAGTTTTCAGAAAGAAGGAAATTCTGCTATTTGATACAATATGGAAAACTTGGATGGCATTAAGCTAAGTGAAATAATCCAGGCATAGAAAGATAATTACTGCACAGTATCACTCATAGATGAATTCTAAAAAAATATTAAAAAGTAGAATTGATCAAAACAGAGAGTAACATGGTTATTATCAGGGGATGGTGGGTAAGGGAAATATGGGGAGAATAGTAAAATGGTACAAAGTTCCAAGTTCAAAGTTATAAGATAAAAAGTGTGAGAGAATTTAATGTCTAACTTAATGATTATAATTTATAATACTGTGTTGTGTAACTGAAATAGTCTAAAAGAATTAAATAGAATGTGTTTTCACAAAAAAGTAAACTTGTGAATTGACGGGCGACTTAATGAGCTCAGTGTTGGGAATCCTTCCACAATCCTTTCAAATCATTATATAGAGCACTCAAAAATAGTTTATATATACAATTTTATTTCTTAAAAAAGTGAGTGGGTGATAGATGTGTATGTGTGTGCTTATGTGTGTGTGTGTATGTGTTTTAGAGAGAGAGAGAATTCAAGGTAAAAAGAGAAATTTGAAGATAAACTGAATTTTCTTTTGGGTTGAGAATTTGGGTTCAACATCTACTGGGGAACAGAAGAAAAAAACTTAAGGTAGAACTGCAACAGGGTCCATCTGAGGAAAGAGGGCAGAAATCTACCTACCAGACTGGAGAAGGGACAGGAAACTAGCCGTTCTGGTGGGGATATAGTTTCCTGTAGCAAATGAGAGCTCCGCACTGCAGACTTGTGTATGGTCTGATATGAGTTTCCACTTATTCAGTGTGCTAAACAGAGAAATTAAAATAAAACTGGTTGAAGTCGTAAGAGATTGCCCAAGTCCCCAAGCACAAACCGTTCTAAGGAATTTGACACAATTACCACAGGAAATCACTTTAAAAAAATCTCACTATCCAAAGATGAAATTGGCTAATACGTTGATAAAATCACCTTTAGGGATTTTCTGCATATCGATCTTTTTTTTTTTCACATAGTTGCAACTCTAGTATTTCACATCACAGAGAGCAAAGATTTTCTGTAAAAGAACATAAGTCACTGAATATAACTGAATCACTGCAGTAAATATTTTGTTTACTCAGTTGCAGCACTGATCTCTGACACGGGAAACGCTTTGTTTCTTCTTTATACTTTAAATAAGATCATCTCTTACTGTCGAAAATGAAAAATAAAGAATTCAAAACAAAGGAAGTATTGAAGGAAGATGGAAAGTGAAAATATGGTCCCATGAGAACCTCACCTGATGCCGTTGTCCCCAGAGTAGTATAACAAGTGCAAAGTCATTGCTGTGGGATTGATTTATGCAGGTGTTTCTTTCAGCAGCAGGGTCTTCTCATCAACTCAACACCCTCCACATCTGTGTTTTATGATTTTCTGCTTCATATCCAATTAGACTTAGAAGATACAGTATTTCTCTCAAGTATCTTGTGAGAATTGGTCAAAGAGATTATACATCTGGAGGTTGTTTGGTGAATTTCTTGTCAACACTTCAGTTCTTCCTGGATATATGGCATCATGGCGGGAGGAGGAACAAGCACAGATAACAGTTTGCTATTAGGCTGTTCAGTTTCTTTTCTTTTTTAAAAAAATTTGTGTCCATTTTTCTTTCCTTTTGAAAATTACCTGATTTCTTTTGTTTATATTGCTAGATGAATTTTAGGGTACTGAATTTGGAGCTCAGTCTGTGTGCCTCTCACACTACACCCACTACCAACATTCCAGTGCCTTCACCACCATCTTGTTTCTACCTTCCTTCCCTCCCTCTCACCCTCCTTGTAGCCATAGTTTTGTATCCTGTGAATTTTGTTGAGATTTGTTTGTTTTGTTTCTTTATACTCCATATGAGTGAAACTATCCTGCACTTGGCTTTTTCTTTCTGGGTTATTTTGCTTATCGCAATCCCCTCCCATTCTATCCAGGTTGTTGCAAAGGGCAGTTTCCGTGTCTTCAGAAAAGTGAACAGTTCACCCTTGCTCACAATGTGCAATCTTTGTTTGGGCAGGGTGGGTGATTCCCCCTCCAACAATAGCTAACCCTCCATTTGTGCCTGATGTGCATGAGTTGGAGGAAGCCCCTCCTTCATCCCTCCCTCTCATGGGCTCTAAGCAAGTGAGGGCAGTCACAGAGGGCCTGATGGAGATTAAAATGCAGGATCTACTTTGCTAACGATAAAGCTGATCTGAAGAAAACCACAGAGCCTCCTCTGTTTTCAAGTTATAGACTGACCCTACATAACCTTTTAAACAGGATAGGACCTATTTATATTTACTGGCCATCAATTTTGTCTCATTTTTAATAAACCAGGACCATTTGTAACATGGGGCAAAGGGAAGTTGAGTTGTCCCAGGCCCAGTCTGCTGAGGGGGACCCAAAACTCATCCCATTTTTATCTCAAGGAAATATGGTCACCCTATAAAATGAGGATTCCAGACTCCTAGAGCTCTGACCTCTGCACCCAGTTGCAGAAAGAGAAATTAGAACTGAAAATACTGATTGCTGACTGAGCCCACCAGTCTGTTTATTGTGCATTGGTGGACATTACTGGCAGCTATCAGTATTTCCCACGCACCACCTTCTTAACACATGGACTGTAGTTCTCAGTCCTCTTTGAAGTTGAGTAGAATGATATGACCAATGGCTGTAGCAGGGACTGAAATGTGTCACTGCTCAGCTGGAGTAGTAATGCTCCCTGAGGAGTCCAGCTTCAGGCCACAACCCTATGTGATCATTTGGGCCCAAATGACTGTAATTATGAAGGCTTTTCCTGGTAGGCCCTGTGAAGGTGGGAAGCAGTCCTCCTCACAGCAGGCTTGATACACAGCCTGGGCACTGCGATCCCTGGAGGAAATTGTTTTCACAGACAAAGGGCCCAGGTGGCCTACTCTGAGGCATGATGACAGAAAATTTGAAAGGAAAGCAGCATTTTTCAAACCTTCCTAAAAACTGACACAATTGAATGCTTAAGTTCTCCTGGAAAGCTAAAAGCCATGAATTCCTTCTAACCAAATTGGTACAGTGGTTTTACACAAACCTTTGGAGAGTTTCACAGAATGTACTCTCTAACTGCCCTTTCCTGCCTCTACCTGCCTCTTACCTCATTTATAAATTCCCTGTGACCATTATTCTTTTAATCTTCTACTTCTTTATTGATTGACCACAATTCTCTTACTCCTTTAATGATTAACACATTCTTCTCTAGATGTGTGATGTATCAAGAGATAACATGGCTATCAGGGGAGGTATCTGACCACCACTCAGCCTGACCATGAAGCGATTCTCTGCTGGCTCATGGCCTCTGTCCCCACGCTATCTATCTTTCTATTTCCCTCTCCTTCCACTAAACATACTGAGCTGGACTGTTTTGGAACACCTCAAGAATTCTTTCTTGGTCTTTCACCACTAAACCCCATCTCCCTGCATCAGACATATCTGCATTCCTAGTCTAGACACCTCCATTTGAAGCCTCCAAAAAGAGGCAAGGGCTTGAAGATAATTTTATATCTGCTGATTCAATTATTTTCCACTTCTAGGCCTTCTTACTCTTCTTCAACCTATCCCTGGGTCACAAAAAATAAGAACTCTTTGTTCCATGACCTTCTGTCCTCGTCCTTCTGATCTATGTTGCATGTTATCTGTCCTTCATCTGGTGCTGTTCCCTGAAGAAAAAAGGGAATGTCCTGGTCATGGAGGTTGATGTCCTTCTTGTTTCTTCTCTTGCTTATGGTATCAGCATGAGTGAATAAAGGCTTAATTGTTATTCCATGTTTGGCATTGTCTTCAATAACGAGGTGATACCTAGGAGCTCGCTAGAATGCTCTGCTGACTGTGCCATGAACCCTGAGAGTATGTGCTGGGTGGAGAGGCCACAAGATGGCAGCAGCCTGGAATTTTGTATCACCACTTGGTCAACAGTGACCTTGGAGAGAGTCCCAGCCCTCAAATCCACTGAAATTAAGGCATTATCTTTTATTGCAGAGTATCAAAGCTTATCATACTGAGATGGGCATTCGACTAGAAGTGCTAACACGTGCCTTGTAGACAGGTCCAGGAGGGAGTAAGAAAGAGAGAGATGTCCCAGCAATGAGTGATTTTCAATGTGTTGGTCACAGAGATCCCTTTCATTAACATGGTCTGATGAGTGTCAGCTTCTCCCTAGACCCTGTATTGTTTACCCCTCACAATCGTCAAGGAACGTGGGCAGGTGGTGAAGGAGGACAGAAAAGTTTTAAGACAATGTTGGTTCCTTTAGGGGAGCAAGCAGATATTTTGTAGTTAATACTGTGCTCCTCTGCTCCTCAGTATAGAGGTTAGTGTCTCCCCAATAGGTGAGCCCCTGGGCAGTAGTATTAACTGAGGGTGAGGGCAAGATAGAATAGATGGTAAAGTCAACGTAGGGCCTAAAACCTTGACACAAAGAAGTCAAGGACAGTGGAGGGAAATCCCACAGGCTAAGAAGTTCTAACCCTGAACTCCTTCCCTTAATCAAGGAAGCCATCTGCTATTCCTTGGGCCTCCACCCTCCTCCTCATCCAGAAATGGTCTTTTGTCCCTATTTCCCAAGAAGAATGTAGTTGGGAAGGTCTTAGTTCAAAAGACAGTTATCTGTAAATAGTTCTCTGTCTCTAAGAAACCTATCTCCTAGCCACTGGTTGCTGTATCCTTGCTCCTCCACACCCCAGATAATCTTTCCGGGCCTCAGCACAGAATATAAATCATGGGTCTCCCCCAACTAAGAATTTACCACCATGTAAAGTTTACACATATATTATTAAATTTGGAAATTTCTCTGCTACTTGTTAATTTGTTCAATTGTTCAGCAGGTGTAGAACCTCAGAGAAACGGAGGACCTTTTTATTTGTCCCCCACAGAGGGAATGGGAGTTTCAGTTGTGATTCTGAGATCAACTGCAGCAGCGGGAGCTCTGATTTTTGAAGTATAATTTTTGACTCCCCCAAATATTAACTACAATTGTTGTTCAGTATTCGAGGGGGATTGATTTTAGGACACTTCTCTCTCAGACAAGAATCCACAAATGCCACCAAGCTCTTTATAGTCAGCCTTCCCTTTGTACCCCTAGGTTCCTCATCTGAAGGTTTGATTAACTGACATTGAGGTTTGTTGAATTCGTGAATGTGGAACCCATGAATTGAAAATATTCCACATCGAAGTGGACCTGTGCAGTCCAAACCTGTGTTGTTCAAGTGTCAGTTATACAGACTCCAGCAGTGTCAGCTGGATCTACAATTTGCCTCATGAACGCCCAGGAAACAAAACCCATCAGTCTTCCCCGGTGAGTCTTACTATTACTATATCACTAAAGTAAGAATTATTTTTGGACACAAGTGAGTATGAGTGGCAGACAGATGACTGGTGAATCCCTAGACTCTCCACTCCAGTCCCCAGGAAAGGCTTAATGTGCCCCTTTCCCAGCTCTTGGGAGTATCAACTCCCTGCAGGTCACAGCTGTGTCCCTCCTTGGGTCTTGTTTTCAGTTCCAGGCAATGGCCTTGTTCAAGGTTATGGCCCTTTCTCAGAAGATGACTCCTGTCTAATGACTACATGAAGTGGGGATGTTCCAAATTGAGACAAGTTGGAAATGTGTGTTGACCTCCAAGTTCTCCAGAGAATGGGCTGAGGTCCCATTTTAGTAAGGTTGTAGGTCAGCTTTTTCTTTAGCCTAGCCCTGCCTTCCTGGGCTCAGGGGAACCTGAGAACACATCACAGTAAGGCTTGGCATCCATTCCTCCACCTTAAAGTCTGATTTAAGGAATTCAACCTCAGCTATTGCCCGCTGGAAAGTTAAAGGGGAGGATGCATGTTGCCTCTTAATACCAGGGAGTTTCTCCTTAAAACTTAGGAAAAGAGATGAACAAATATGCCTAACATGTGCCCTGCGCTGAGCTAGGTAATTTTCATTCATGTGATTTTCACACTCTAGTATGAAAACTGTACTGAAGTGAACTTCAGTGTGTTGCAAATCTGCAGTTTTTCTCACTATTGCTTTCTCTTTCTTTGTGAATAGGTTTTAACTACACATACAATTTTTATTATTATATATTTAATTTTCAGAAAGGATGTAGGGCTTTCAGGTTGCCTCTTGCTTTTTGTGTGAATTTTTGTAGTTAATGTCTTTCAATGCATTTGTCCATTGTCCAAAATTGGATAATTTTTTCGAGTAAATCTATAGGATCTATAATACTGGTACCTTCTCATTCCTGACACTGGACCCTATGTTCCCTCCAACTCCTGCCCCTCTCCAGAATATTCTAACTAGATTATTAGCTTGCGTGTCGTCTTTAGTTTCCTAAGGTTAGGAGCGTGGGTCATTGATATGAAATCTTTCTTGTCATCTGCTATAGCCATCTTAAGGCTGCACACTTCTCAAGAAGTAGGGCTTGACAAAACTCATGGTTAAGTAAAAGCAACCAGATCAGAAATCTACAGAGGAAGAAACGTGACTAGAATGTTAGGCAGAGCCCAGGGGTCCTGGGGGTGTGAGTCTGTCTCAGTACAGAGTCTGCTGGATGGAGATGATTTGCTGAACTGGTCTGTGTCTGATATTCTCACTATTATTTTAAGGAAAGGGATTTTTGTGTCTCTTTACACTCTCAACAACTGGTCTTCCCTTCCTCTTTTCTGCCCTCCATTCCCTGCCTGATGGTGCTTTTTTTCTCTCATAAAGGTTGTTGAAAAAGCATCATTAAGAGCAAGGCATTGTCTCTCCAGAAGGAATGACTTTATTTTTCTTTTATCTGATTTGAATAATTTTTTCAGAAGAAATGTGTTGAATTTAGCAGCCCATCAAAGTGGTCCTGGAAGAGTAGTTTCCCTGGTTCCATCCTGGTTCCATCATACAGTCTTTTATTGTAAAACAGCTGTTAACTGGAAGATTACAAAGCATGGACTACTCTGCTTACTCAACTTTATTTGTTATTAAAATATTTCTCAAGTGCTTGTGTATAAAAGTCTGAGCTGGCTTTTTGACTTTACTTTTAATACAGTATAAAGATTCAAATGAAATTTTTTTTGTATTTGATGATTCAGTCTTTTTGCACAGAACACTTCTGTAAATATATAAGTTGTAGGAAATCGAGACAAATATCTAGCTGTTAGATATCCCTGAAAGTTACTTTAAATAAATCTGTTATTTTTAACTGTAGTGTTTCTTTAAAAAGAGCTCTTGAGAAACAAAAGAAAATATGTTCATTGAAATTTTCTAATTAGGTATGATGGGGACAGCATAGGTGGAAATCTATAAAACAGGGATGTGTAAGCAGGAAATAAACTGGACAAGCCTAAGTCATGGCGTTGTGGGTAGACATACAACAAGACCCTTAGAAACCGAAGTGATGCCCCTGGACGACTCCCACCATGCTGGGAAGGGAGCTGTATTCCCTAGCAGTTCTTGTGGGAACTCCACAGGGACTGGAAAAATTCCTGGCCACACTCCTGGTTATACCCACCAGAGGAAGAGTTCTATCCCCCAGGTATAAATGGGACACCATTTTACCTACATATGTGGCATTCACATACATACACACATCACACGTGTGAGCTCCTTTTTATGTAATTTTCCCAGCTGCAGTGATCTTAGATGTGACTACCTCTAATAAACTTACCCTGCGATCCTGGTCCTAAGGCTCTTTGTGATTTTTTTTTTTAAGAAAAGTTGCAGGCAAGAATGAAGGTGAGCAGGCAAGCAGGAAGAAAGAGGAGGAAGAAGAATTTTTATTTATTTTATTTAGTTGTTCATCTGGCCATGAGATGTTTGTGGATTGTGCCCAACCCCCACTCCATCAGATTATACCTCTTGTGAATTTTTTCTGACAGATTCCACATCTTATAGGGGTGTCTAAGCCCTTCCCCATCAGTTATAGTCAAGTTTGCTGATGTCTTACCGAACAGATTAAAAGTATCCTAAATCACATGTCTTTAGATGACTTGGGGATATAAAAATGGAAAAAAAAGAAAACCCAAAACAGAAACAGAAACTACATATTTAATTGTCTTATTACAGATGTTTGGCAAGCCTGTTACCATGAAATTACACCTTCTACTGCACTTCCCTTGTTAATGATTGTGCTTACTTTTCTTTTTTATTGGTCATTATTTTTTTCCTTGGGACACAGGCAAGGAAGGCTGCTCAATCTCACTGAGGAAAGTGTTACATGTTCCCCCTTGTTTTACATGAGGGAAATTTTCCTTGGGGGCTGCCCGTAGAGTTCTTACAAAGAAAGAGTAAGACCTAAGAAAATGACAGATGTTATCATTATCAAGGGGAAACTTTGGCTTTATTAATATTTAATAGAGTCCAAAGTGATGGAATGGAAAAGCTTATTCTTTTAACTTCAAATCTTTTGCATTTTTAAACAAACCAAACAATTAAATATATAACTTGCACAGGAGAAATAAATAAAAAGATCAGTAAGGAGAGACACTATGGTATTCTCTGAAAAATAAAAGTAAATTTAATTTCAAAGGTTAACTCTGAACACAGTTTCTACTGCAGATAACTAGGACCATCCCACTTCATTTATCTTAGAGTCTCATTCTCATTTTATTTTGGGGATTTTTTTCTGAGACTGTCTGGATTTTCCCAGTGGAATTTTCGTAAGCCAAGGACCCAATCAACAGGAAAGCTGAAAACTGCTGATCCCTAATCCAATCCAGACAACCAGTGTTTAACAACCACCGAAATGTAGATATTTTATATTTAAATGCCCACAGGCAACCAAGGCCATTGACACCTTTGTGTGAGAACCCAGAGGCACTTAAATTTGAGAACTCTGATTTTCACATGGGATAAGCTATTTCTGGCATGCATTAAAATATAGACTATATGAAATATTAGCTATCTTGTCAGAGTGATGAATATGCTGGGATATATGAGAGAATCTGGTAAAAGGGAACTGAAGCCCAGAGTGATCACTAGAAAGCTCTTTAGAAATTTGGACTTCACCTGAAGATGTTCCTTGCCTCCCATAGTGCTTCCATTTCTAGTACTTTATGTAAAGTCATTACACATTAAATTCTACTGTCATTGACACAGTGCACATGCTCTGCATTGTAGTGCTTAAGGACATGGACTCTTGTGCCAGACTACCTGCTTAGAATTTTGTCCCATCACTTATGTGATGTGTAAACCTCCTGGCCTGAGAGGTAGAAATAATCATTTTATCTGCTTCATGAGTTTTGCAAGTATTAACAGATACAAAACTCTTAGGATAGTTCCTAGCATTCAGTAAGTACCAAGTGCTGACTATTTTTCATTCATTCATTCATTCCTTCATTCATCAAACATTAAAAAAATATATAGGCATTTTCATCAGTTCTGAATTTTCAGCTGTGAAAAAGACCTACTGCTTTTCTTCCAGGAGTTGGCAATGTAGCAACATGTAAATGCCCCAAGCCCAAGCTCACTTCTGGTACTCTAATGATTGGTGGGCTCCCTCAGGGATGATCATCATTGTGTAACTGGGAACTTTTAATTTAGCTAACCTTTTGCCTCATTACTGCAGCCTTACTCTCTCCCTCTCAGTGCACCACTCCTCCCATTCTCTGACAATAGGGATTACACTATAAAATGAAGGATTTGAGTTATATTCAGCTCTAAAATTCTATCGTTTTGTTTGCTAACCTTGGCCTCATCCAGTTTCAGTAGTGTCAGACACTATACTCAGTTTGCTGAGTTGTACCCTTACAACACAGTAGAGCAAACCGAGGCCTTGGGGCAATTAAATGTTCTAGGCTTGCACAGACAATTTTAGAGGGGGAGTGAGGAAGGTGCTCACACCAGAAGCTGGGGCTCTTATCGCTCACTTGAAGCCTTCTCCACTGAAATCTGGCCCCACCCTGGATGATTTGAATGTGATTATGCTTCACTTTGGTTTTGTCCATAATAATAGAGTATAGTCTCTTATGTGTGTTCTGGGAAAAGAAAAATGTTGGAGCTGTGTCATTAATGATCTTTCTGCCTATTTTTATTATTTTACTCATATTAGAGGCAAAGCAATCTTCTCTTAAGGGCATTCATTTGAAAAATGAACCTCTAGAAAGAGAACGTGCTGATATTACATGGTGCTAAAGGCAAAGGTTAGCCTTCGGCATAGTACAGGGAGCTTCATCTCTTCATATCAGGGGTCAGTTGTTTAAAAATTTACTTTTAAGAAAGGAGTAAAAGTAGTAAATGTTTTGGCAATGAAATTAATTTTTCTGTGTGTTTGGTAAGGCAGTTGAATCTGAAGTATTTTGAAAGAATCGCCTAACTCAGTATACATAGTAGAATGATAATGTCCTTATTTCCAGGGACATGGACTATTTCCCATGTGAAAATGTGAAGGGCAGTGGATATGTGGAATTTTTTAAAGCTATATCCCATTTAATTTTTTTTTTAGAATTGTATTGCAGTAACTGTTGTATACATTAAAATAAACTCGTATGTGTAGTTCCTCATATGTGCAGTTTCCTCAGTACTCAGATATATGTCAACATACTCTGCCCTCCACCAAATCACCATGTCCAGTGGGCTCTGCCACCAATTACTCACCTCTACCCTGTCTCATTCCCCACTGGTAATCTCAATTCTATTGCAAGTGTCCAACGATTAACTATGTCTTCATCCTTTGCTTTGTTTTGTCTAATCAGTCTCATTTCACCTTTAACTGAGATCATCTATTATCTTTATTTCTTCTTTTGATTTATTTCAGTTAGCATGATCCCCTTTAAATGCATCCATGTAGATTCAAATGACAAGATCCATCTCATCTAAGGGCTGTGTATTATTCCATTGTATTCATATGATTGACTATGGGTATTTAGGTAGTTTCCAGTTCTTAACTATTGTGAATAGGGCCATAGTAAGCATGGGGGTGCATAAATCTCTGAGAATGAGTGTTTCTGTATCTTTCAGATAAATTCCCAGAAGTGGGATGATGGGATCATATTCAACTCTTTGAGCAATCTCCGTACTGTTTTCCATAGGGGTTGTACAAATTTAGACTCTTACTGGCAGTGTAAAAGTGTTTCCTTTTCTTCACATCATTGCCAACGTTTGTTGTTCTCAGACTTTTGGATAATAGCAGTTTCTTAGGTATAAGGTGATATCTCATTGTTTTGATTTGCATTTCCTTGATAGATAGTGAGTAGGATCATCTTTTCACGTGCCTGTTGGCTATCTGTATATACACTTCAAAAAACTGTCTCTCTAATTTTCCATCCCAATTTTTGATTGGATTGCCTATTTTTCTGTTATTGAGTTTTATGAGTTCTTTGTATATTTTGGATATTAAGCTCTTGCTAGAGATATCGAACACACATCTTTTCTCCTATTTAGTAGGTTGTCTTTTTGTTTTGGTGATGTTTTCCTTCACTGTGAATAAGCTTTTTAGATTGATCTAGTCCCAGTTGTTTATTTTTCTTTTTGTTTCCCTTGATGCTGGAGTTGAATCCTCTAAGTTCTCCCTAAGGCTGGTGTCATGGAATATTTTCCCTATGTCATCTTCCAAGAATTTTATGGTTTCCGGTCTTATGTCCAAGTCTCTAGTCAATTTTGAGTTAATTTTTGGGAATGGTGTAAGAGAGTGGTCTAGCTTCATTCTTTTGCATGTAGTTGCTGAGTTTCCCCAACACCATTTATTGAAAAGACCTCCTCTATTTTATGCTTTTAGTTCCTTTGTCATATATTGACTGACTTTATGTGTGTGTGTGTGTGTGTGTGTGTGTGTGTGTGTGTATGTCAGTTTCTGCTGATTCAGTTCTACTCCACTGGTCTTGCCTCTGTTATTATTCCAGTGCCACACCATTTTGATCACTATTGCTTTTATTCTATAGTTCAATGTTCAGGACTGTAATCCCTCTGAATTTGTTCTTTTTTTTCTCATAATTCCCTTGGCTATTCAGAATCGTCTGTTGTTCAATACAAATTTTAATATTTTTGTTCTATTTCTTGGAAATAAGCCCATAGGATTTTAATGGGGATTGTAAAAAATCTGCATATTGCTTTAGGTAGAATAACAATTTTGTCAATGTTTATTCTTCCCAACCATGAGCAGGCGATGTCTTCCCATCTCTTTGTATCCTGTTGTATTTCTTTTGAAAAGGACTTAAAGTTTTCGTTGTGCAGGCTGTTCACCTCCTTTGCTAAGTATATTACATGCAACACATTTTTGTGCATTGGTTTTATAGCCTGGCATTTTATTGCATTGCTGATTAGTTCTATTAGTTTTTTTTGATAGTTTTTAGGAATTTCTTTCTCTCTATATACGTACACACATATGTACATATATAATCATGTCATTTGCAAATAATGATAGTTTTGCTTCCTCCTTTCCAGTTTGAAGTCCTTTTATTTATTTTCTTGCCTAACCATTCTGGCTAAGCCCTCTAGAATGATATTAAATAACAGTAGTGAGACCGGACAGCCTTGCCTTGTTTCTGACCTAAGAGGAAATGCTTTCAATTTTTAGTTGTTAACTATGATGTTGGCTGTAGGTTTATCATATATGACCTTTATTATGTTGAGGTATGTACCTTCTATTGCCATTTTATGCAGGGTTTTGATCATAAATGAATGCCGTATTTTGTTGAAAGTTTTCTCTGCATCTATTGATATGATCATGTGTTTCTTCTTCTTGCTCTTGTTGATATGGTATATTACATTAACAGATTTATGTATGTTGAACCACCTTTGCATTCCTGGGATAAATCCCATTTGTTCATAGTTGGATTTGGTTTGCTAATATTTTGTTGAGACTTTTTGCAACTACAGATGCTGGTCTATAATTTTCTTTCTTGGTGATGTCTATCACCTTTTGGTATCAATGTGATGTTAGCCTCATACATTTGGGACTGTTCCTTATTCTTCAGTATCTTGGAAGAGTTTGAGGAGAACACATATCAGGTCACATTTTTCTTTATTCACCAAAAGCAAAAAAAATATTTATAACCATGAAAGGTACAGTGAAGTTGTTTTAAGAAGTGTTGCTTCATTACTGATCAATGTTTAAGCTTTTAAAAAAGGATTCAACAGGTACAGGAGTATTACAAAGAATCAAAGAAGATCAATTTCTCGTTTGTGCAGCAGACCAGTTTGAACTCCTTTTTGAAGCTACCCAAAAATAAACACATTTTTGTAATCAGGCTTTTGTATTAGACTTGAAATCTATACTTATATATAAAATAGGTATCCTCTTATAAAATGAGACTGTCAAGTTAAATGGAAATGATAACACTTTTATTGTTAGTGATTTCATATATTGAGTCATATTCTCTTAGTCAAATTAGAATAATTTCAGCATTTTCTGGACACCTAGATAGACTGTCTTGGTTTTCATCTTACCCTATTTAGACAAATTGGAAAACTAAAAATATGACTACCATGAGTCTCTTGAAACTAAGATCCTGAACACACAAAAGAATCAGTCAACTAATGAACTTTTATGAGATCTGAAAGGCAGAAGATTGGGCAAGTCATCACTCACTGAGCATTGTGTAGATGGACAATTAGGTTTGAACAGAAATAAATGTTAGCACAACCCACTTCAGTCAACTGGTTTTGTGGATGGAAGCGAGTGAAATTATTGCCAATGGTGATAGCTGTAGCAAGTTCCTGACCTCTATGTCATTTTTACAATGATGTGAACTTGGAGTCAAACTTTTCTAGCCTTCAAAATGGCATTTTAATCATTCAATCTTCTATAGTAATTTCTGCTTTTTGCATTGAATGTTGACTGATAACAAACAACAGATCATGTCAATAGCCTGTGCACAATTCAATGCGATATCCTTAATTTGTCATTCCTATCTGGAATCTCTACATGAATTTCACCTTCCTAGTCATTCGAAACACCATGAAAAATAAATAAAGCTGTGGTAATGCATTGAGGGTGCCCTTCTAACTGTCTCTTTGAAACTGATTATAATTCTACTCTTTATCCCTGTCTTCATTCATTCCACAAATTCTTCTTAAATTTCTACTATTTGACAAATGTTATTATGGGGGTTAGAAATTCAGTTGAACAAGACAATAGTCTTTGACCATGTAAAGCTTATACTCTCATGGGAAGACCCAATGAGCAAATAATTACAACTGTGATTATATAGTAGATAACGTTTATTATAAGAAGTATCCCCAGCAGATACTGATACAGGTGGTCCACATACCAAACATTAAAACCCTGGAAATTTTCCCTAATTCATATGCTCAATGTAATCACCAAGCTGCAGGCAAGAATGAATAGAGAAACAGATGGCACTACACAGCACCTGCCACACTGAGTATGTATATGACATGAGTATATATTGGAATATTTATTGGATATAAAGGATTTCCAAACATCTGCTCTCAAAATTCTCTTCCCACTATTCCCACAGTGCACACTTTGCTATTTGTTGTTATTGATATTTTTAAACAGCCATTTTCTTTTCTTTTTTTTTCCTTTTAAAGAAAAAATTCCAGGTAGGAATGAAAGCTGACAGGCCTGGTAGACAGAAAGAGAGGAAGAAGCATTTTTATTTATTTCATTTCATTGTTCATCTTGGTAGTTCCTCCCATCCCTGGTTGTGAACCAAGGTACTTGGGACGTATGTGGACTGCACAGGCTGGAGGCCCTGAACTTAACCACTAAGCCACCAGGGAATCCTTTTAGAGCCATTTTTATAGTGGCAAAATGTCATTTTTAATTTGCAGTCTAGATGAAATATGCTTCACTTTTAGAAAACAGGCATTTGCTAATATCAACTACATTCAGTGTGCTCAAAATAGAATTTCACATTTTATACTCATATTAAATATTAGTAAAGCTTAATATAGTTCTGATACTATTCTCCAATTGATTGTCTCATGAACACTCTCAGATGTGTCAACTCATATTTGGAAACCTATGGTTTAGAGGACAATCTTTGTTGATCTAATATTTTACCTTTTATATAATACCATGGGATTTACCCATATGAATAATAATTTTAATAATTTTAATTTCTCATCTCCAAGAACCACTGTTAGCCCCACGTGGGTTCATTCAGTAACTATTAAGAACCTACTGTATGCCAGAAATTCTAGGCTCTGAAGATACATGAGTAAACAAAACAAAATTCCTGTCTTCCTGAAGCTTTCGTGTGTGTGTGTGTGTGTGCGCCTGTGTGTGTAATCAGCCATAAATAAATTAACGAGCAATTACATAATGTCAGTTAAATGCTGTAGTATAAACTAATGCAGGGAAAAGAGGAAAGGATGATGAGTGGAGTGGTGTAGTGATATCCTGGGGCCAATTGTGTGCATGTCTTTCATGTTAGCATTCAGTGATAAATTGCAAGCTTGAAATTTGCCACAGTGAGGGGATTTCCAGGACAGAAATTAACAAATTATAGAAATCAAGATTTTTAAATCCAGATAGCTAAGCATTCCCAAATAGTTAAATAGTTACCAGCACCTTGCTGGATTAAAAATGAAGCATTCTATATTACAGTGGGTGATTCAAGATGGCCTCAGTGGACAGAGATATGAAGGAAGTGAGGGAGGAAGAAATATGGATATCAGAAGTCAAGAAGAATAGCATTCTTGGAAGAGCAAACAACAAGAACTTCGGCAGTATAATTGGAGAAAGAAAATAACATAATTGAGCAGTGAGGAATGGAGGACAAGAGTAGGAATTGTAGTGTGAGAGGTAGGTGGGGGAGATCATTCAGAGTTTGTAGGTCATGTAAGGAGTTGGATACCTCATAGGAATGACAGGCTAACGTTGAGGAGCAAAATCTTCTCGGGGAGGATATGTGCACTTCAGTTGTAACAGATCTGTTGCTCATTTTTGCTTTTCACCAAACCCACCTACTTCACCGACTTAAATTTCCTATCTGGTCTCTCTAAGGTATACGTGTTTTTATTTTATTCAATAACATTTACTTCCCCCATATATTATAGCACATATTTAATGTTGTCTTTTCTTTTTTTAAAATCTGTGCAGATAATTTCATTGACTGCAACTAAAACAGTCTTAGTACCTTAGTTCCATCTGGTATCATTTTTCTTCTAGCAGAAGAACTTCCATTAACATTTCTTGTAATAAGGGTCTGCCGATAAAATTTATTGCACCTTTTCTATGTGTGTAAAAACCTTTATTTTGCTTTTGATATTTCTTAAAGTGGTCAAGTTTTTTCACTTGCTCTGGTATGATTAGATTTTTCAAATGAGTGTGGTCAAATGGTGTCTTTCTTGGAGTCAATTTTTTTTTAATAAAATAGGACTGAGACTGCTACTTTCTCAAGTTGAACTAACCAATTTTTTCATTTCATTAGTGAAATCCTTGTTTTCTCCCAGAATTCTGAGTTTGAACCTATGATTCAAGAGTTTATCCCCAGGAATTTATAGCATTTATTTTTAACTTATAAAGTCTGCCTTTAATTGATATCATACCCCTTAGCATACAGTGTTGTCAGAGTCACGTATATTACAAGTCTTCTTCTCTCCTGCTAACATCTGTTCTTTCTATAATATACTTTACTTTTAATGTATCATAAACTCCACAATGCATTGTTAATACTTTATTTAAATAGTCAATTATATTTTCAAGTGAAAAATAATGAGAACATCTATATTACTGTTTGCTCATATACTTACCATTTCTGGCTCTTCACTCTTTCAGGTAAAATCATATTTCCATATTTCCATATAGCATCATTTTTCTTCTAACTGAAGAAATTCCTTTAACATTTCTTATAATAAGGGTGTGCTAATAAAACTTATCTCACCTTTTCTATGTGTGATAAAGCCTTTATATTGTTTTCAGTATTTCTTAAAGAGGCCAAGTTTTTTCACTTGCTCTGGTGTGATTAGTTTTTTTAAAAATGAGTGTAGCCAAATATACATTAACATAAAATCAATAATTTTAACCATTTAAAATGTGCAATTTAGCAGCAGCATGAAATATATTCACATTGCTGTGTAACTATTACTACTATTTCCATCCAGAATTTCTTCACTAACCTAGATAGCAATTCTGTACCCACTAGGCGATCACTCTCCTTCCTCCGCCCCAACCCCGCAGCCCTGGTAACCACAGTTCTACTTCTTATCTTTATGAATTTGTCTATTCTAGATTTTTCATAAAAGTGGAATAATGTAATATTTGACTTTGTGTCTAACTGATTTCACATAGCATAATGTTTAAGGTTCATCTTTGATATAGCATGTGTCAGAACTTTAACATAGGAAGGTATTGGGGGCAGGCAGTTGACTTCAGTGTGTTTGGATTGCTATAACAATACTATGGACTGGGCAACTTACAGGTAATAAAAATAAATTTTCATAGTTCTGGAGACTAAAAAAAATCTAGTATCAAACTACCAGAAGATTTCATGTCTGGTGAGGGCTCGTTCCTGTTTATAAATGTCACCTTCTTGCTATGTAGAAAGAATAAAGAATTTCTCTTTTATGATAGTTTCTCTTTAATGGGGTCATTATTCTTGATCCTCATGATGTAATCACCTCCCAAAGGTCCGCAGCATTACACTGGAAACTAGGTTTCAACATACAAATGTTGGGGTAGGAGGAGACACCCACATTCAATCTATAGCAGGGCAAATCTCCTAAGGAGACTTTGTACTTTACGGTTTTATATGTCCATCATCATCATCTCCATCACTGAAATATTAGTAGGACTTTGAAACAGAGGAAAACCATGCACAAGACCATGATCTTTGTGTCTTTGAACATTATTATTGAAGTAGAATGAAGATGTTGAATTATCAGTTGCATGTTATCAAGTATGAGGTCACAGTGATTATCTGATGAATACTTATGGGGAACACAAATAATTTAGACAGTCTGGTATGAAAGAGTAGATAGAATACTTTCCCATTCTTATGATGTCAATAGGAGGCAGTTTGAAGGACCTCAACAACCATTCAGGATTGAACACCAGCAGTACTCTCTCAGGGACCTGACAGGACAGGAAATTAGGGCTAGAGGTTCAATATACTCCTGCATCCTGATCAGGACGTCATGCCCCCAAACTGAGCTGGGAGAGCAAAAGAGTTTAGTCTCCAAAGCTGGATGGTTTGGTTTCAGCTTCTGGTTCCATCTTTTACTCTCTCCATAGCCTGATTGGTTACTGACATCTCTGAGCTACAATTTTCTCAACTGTGTAATGAGGGTGATATTGTTTCTCACGAAGGGTGATAATGAGGACTGAGGAAATCAAATAAAGAGTTTACCATGGTTCCAGGCAGATGTTAAGTGTTCAAAAATATTATCTGTGAGTCAGCTGTGATATTTTAAAAGTTTTAAAAGTGACAGGTCACAAATAAGGATCATCCTGAATTGTCTTGGTCTGGAGATGTTTGCTCCTTAGTAACTAGATAGTCTACAAGCCCAGGGGTGCACAGAGCCACCAGAAAACTTGAGGCAACCATTATTAACCTAATGGTAGGGAAGCATTTCAATATTTTAATAACTTGCATGACCATACCCCTGAGTATCAGGCCTGGTTGTTATTCTGATGATTATACTTGCAGAGGAATATTATTCTGGAGGCATGAATTTGCTTATCACATTAAATAACTTCTTTATGCTGATGACTCACAAATTTATATCTCCAGCCTTCTTCGCTCTACTGCCTACTTGACATCTTTGCTTGGATTTCTTACAGAAATAGCAGACTTCAATTTCCAAAGCAGAATTCTTGGTTTCCCCAAAACAGATCCTACTTCTCGCCTCATCTTTCCCACCTCAACTGATGGTGCCAAGGACATGGTATCTATTGGTTTCACTACTGGTTTCACATAGACACTCAGCTATGTGACGTCACTTAGCTACAAATGGAAACTACTGGTTTCCCCTGCTATCTGAAAACAGAACCTTCCCATTTGGTATGGTTTGGTAGCCTATTCTTTAGGACTGGGGATGCTGAAAAAAATTCCATATAAGTTAATGTAACAGCATTCTTAGAAACACCCTTCCCCTCCAAATAAACAAATTTTGTCAAAAGTGGAGCATTCTGCTTTGAATAGCAGTGGAAAATGTATTTCTGCACATATAAGGGTCTCAGTAAGAGAATAAAAGGATGTGTGCTACCTCCCATGGACACAGCATCACGATGAAGCATGGCATCGGAGGCTATGTTGCAGAATGACTCAAGTGCAGTGGAGCCACCCAGGACTAGACTCAGTCTCCACTTGGTCACTTGTCAGGAGTTTCTTTGAACAAGTCACTATATTTGCATGGCTAAATCATTTCCTGCTTAATAGGAATAATGACACTGAAGGGTGACTATGTGCATTCAAGGCATAAATCACATATGAAGTGACTGACACCGTGTAGGCATGCAACAGACTGCCATCTTTGAATTTGCTCTTAATTTATCTTAAGTCACTCAGATAAAAAGGCTAGTAAACTCCAGGGCAGGTCAACTGGCCAGGAAGTGAGAACTCTTGTCTGTTTTCTCTTCCTCTCTCACAAGTTCACCCATCTCTGTTCTCCATTCTCTCACATGGTACTTAATTTCTCTTTTTTTGCTCAGAGCATCTTCCTCCAATGCAATCCCTCAAAGCTGTTTTGTCTTAATTTCTTCACCCTTGACGCAGAACAAAAGCAGTATTTCTGGTTATCAAACTGAAGCATTTGGAGAGTTAAGGAAGTTACCCAAAACTTGGAGATAAAAAAAAGGTATTTGTTAAGGACAGAATATTTTGCTGACTTCAAGCCCATCTATTGAATCCTTAATTCCCAATGTGATGGCATTTAGAGATGGAGCCTTATAAGGTAGTTAAAATTAGATGAAGTCCTGAGGGTGGGGTCCTCTGATGGAAAGAATGCCTTTAAAAGAAGAAACAGCAGATCTTGTTCTGTCTCTCTCACACAAATTGTTCAAATGAGCATACAGATATGACATCTGTCTCCAAGTAAGCCAAGCACAGAGGAGGAAGCCTCAGAATGAAACCTACCTCACAGGAACCTTGATCTTTGACTCGCCAGTCTTTAGATGTATAAGAAACATATCTGCGGTTTAAGTCACACATATGCTGTTTTGCTAAGGCAATCCTGAGTTACACAGCATTACTGAGAGTGCTTTCAGTGTAATGTTGCATGTTTCTATCAGACACACCAAATCAGGGATTATTCAGTTTTCTAGGGAAGTAATTTGATTTCCTGTTTACCATTTATTGGCAATTTCACAATTCTGTAGAGGTGGAAATTAACATTTAGAACACTAGGAGTAATGTAAGTTGTTTATTTGAGGGCAAAGCAAATAACTGATGTCCATTGAACAGGTCACCTTGCTAGTTACCATTTATTGTCTAGTCATACTTTGGCCAGTTTGGTAATTATTTGCAAATTCATCCAGCTTCCTATGGACTGACTTTAATTTCCTTTTAAACCTGTCCTAAGCTTCTATGATTCAGTCATTAATAAATGAGTTGAGTGGAATATTTGACATATGTTTGTGTTTTGTACTTCCATGAGGATCATGTTTTCAATTGTTTTGAAAAGTTTACATTAACAGCATTAATTTGCTAGTGCTTAGAGAACATAACTGACTGAAATATGTTACCTTATTGATAAGCATTATGGGAAAGAATATTTGTAACAGTCAAGATTCCCTCCTAAAGGATCTCTGCCCTTCTATTTTATACTTTATTACTGTTCATGTCCCTTTGTTGCAGTCATTCTAGAGATTCTCATTTGAGTATAATAGGATGAAAATTTGGGTCATCGAGGTATACTTTCCAGTTGCCTATTTTTAAAAAATATTTTTGTACCTGTCCCATTCCCTACTGGTAACTTCACTTCTATTGAAAGTGTCTAAGAGTTGGTTTTGTTTCATTTCTTCTTTTATTTTGTCTATTCACATTCCACCTATGAGTGAGATTACCTGGTATCTATATTTCTTCTTTTGACTTATTTCACTTAACATCATCCCCTCTAGTTCTACCCATGTTGATTCAGATGACAGGGTTTCATCTCTTCTAAGTGACGTGTAGTATTTCATTGTATATATATGACACATTTCTTTATCCATTCATCTGATATCAGGCACTTAAGGTAGTTTCCAGTTCTTAGCTCATGTAACTAGGCCTGCAATAAACATGGGGGCAACATTAGTGTCTGCAAGCTAGTGTTTTTGTATCTTTTGGATAAATACTCAGAAGTGGGATGGCAGGATCACATGGGATTTCCAGCTTCAACTTTTTGAAGAATCTCAACACTATATTCCAGAGGGGTTTCACCAGTTGCTTTTTTACTTTTGAAAAAAATAACCACTTTTACAAATGGTTGTCTTTCTTTACAGGGCAAAGTTAGTATTTTAGACTGAATATACTGAAATAGAGCATTCTACTCACTGTCAATCTGCTAAAATGTTTAAAATAGATAAAATGTCACCAGAGTAATTTGTGGTTATTAAATTTTTTATTTCTTTAGTTCCACAAATTATTGAAAACAAATCAAATGTCAGTCACCCTTCAGGTACCTTGCTTTCCCCCAAACAATGACCTGTCTGTCAGGATAAATTGCAGAGGCAAATAGTGTTTGGTGACTTGATAAATACGATGACTTAGGATTTTTCCCCTCCATTCTTATTTAACACCAAACTGAATTCATAGATTTATCCTGTGTGTCAGAAAGAAACACATTTGTGAAGTTAAGGTGGAATGTCAATTCCTTAATGCTGAATTTCAAATCCAAGTTATTAAAATTTTCTGGAGTTGAACTATTGCAGAGGGAGATTTATAAATCCTCTGTAAATAGTTCTTGTCTTTGCACAGCTGCAGGGACCTTTGGTAGTTAATAGTAGGTTAGTTTCTCTCACACTCGGGCAAAGCTATACCATGAATATGAGCACCTGATGACCATGACCAGAGGTATTACACAGCTATGTCACTTAAGAAGCATATGGAATATATTCCCTCATATCATTTCCCATGAAGTTTTAGACATCACCTCCACCTTTATGGAGGTTAACTATGTTGAGGGATAATCATGTTATGATATAATCAAGAAAGTATTTATTCAATAGAGATCATAATATGGGTCCATAACCAAGCAACTCCAAAGTGTGTTTGACTGGGGGCAGAAAATGGAATTTTTTCTTTATTATTTCTTTTGTTTACATGTTATATGAACTTTAGGATATCGAATTCACACCTCAACCTGCGTGCATTTCACACCACACCCACCACCAGAGTTCTAGTGCCCTTTACCACCAACTGATCCATCCTTTTCCTCTCTCCTTCCATTCCCCTAATAACCATAGGCTTGCATCCTGTGAATTTTTGCTGAGATTTGTCTGCTTATTTCTTTAGTTTCTTTATACTCCACATATATGTGAAACCATCCTGTACTTCTCTTTGCTTTTCTGGTTTATATTGCTTAGCATGATCCCCTCCATTTCCAACCAGGTTGTTGCAAAGGGCACAATTTCATCTATTTTAACAGCTGCATAGAATTCCATTAGTAGCTAGACCACAGCTTCTTTATCCATCAACTGTTGATGGCCATTTAGGTTGCTTCCATGTCTTGGCTGTTGTGAATTGTCCTGCTCTGAACAGAGGGGTATATGTAGTTTTTCTGGTTAGTATTTTTGTACAGAATGGGAATTTTTTTAAGGGTTAAGCAGGGCAGTCATCTGGGTTTGGGTCACTTGTTTGGAAACTTTTTGGATTGTCTTAAATTCCTTTGTGTTTTTATGACTGGTTGAGAAGGCTCTTCAGACAGAAGCCTGCAGTGCGGGGTCTTCTGCATCAATCAGCAGAGGGTAGCCTGTACTTTAAAGGTTTCAGACAAAGGGAAAATGGGAATTGAAGAGTGAAGCTCACCTAGCAACTCATGTAGATTTCTCAACATGACAGTTAGAAACAAGATGGAGTCTAGAAGAGGATGTAATCGTTAATCAATAATAATTAAGATTGTAAGAAATGCTAGGGACTGGGAGACCTACAGACTAGGGCAGGTGATCTTTTCTCTCTGTCTCAGTGCTTATGTTTTTCTGCCGTAATCATTTCCTTCTGCTTCTTTTCTTTCATGTAACTCCTTGAATATATTAATCATTATTTATCCAATGCCCAGTATATGCTTAACACTGGGCTGGCTAAGAATAATGAATACCCAGAACTTCGATGATTAATGAAAGAAAAAGAGTCTATTAACACCACCCAAGGATTCCTACACCAGGGGAGACCATAAATGAAGGGAGACACAATGACTATAGTGGATGGTGTACCAGTTAGGGAATAGAACTCCATCAATTCCATGTGGTATTTGCAGCCAATTAAAGGAGGGACTCTGTGTTTGGCATGACAAAGAGATTCACAGGGAGGTTGTGCATAAGTTGGGGTGAGCGGATGGGGAGAAGATAGTTCCTGGGACCATCCAGGTACAACAGCATTTTTATTCAACAAACACCCTTAGAATGTCTATTATGCACCAGGAACTGGTCTAAGCACTTTAGAAATGTCAACTCATTTAATTCTCCTGGCAACCCTATGAAAGAAATGCTAGCATTATCATGTCCTTTTCACAAATGAGGAGATGTGAAACACAGAGAGGCTAAGAAAGCCTGTTCAGATCATACAAGTGGGATGTCAGAATTTACACCTAGCAGTAATCCTTCACATCAACCAAGACAGAGCATTTGGAGGAAGCTGACCTACAGGCTATTATTTAAACTGTGGGTGTATTTAGCTGATGGAACATCCCAATGGATGGGATACAGGGGAGCTGTAAGCTGGGGCCTGATTTGAGAGCAGAAACCAGGAGTTACAGATTCTGAAGTGAGTTGCCTGCAAAGAGGCCAGGGGTGAGGCAAGTACTCTCCTGGAGAGGGCAAGTTGCAATTGTCTTTAAGTGGGACACTTGCTAAATCTATTAGTCTGCCCTTAGGCAGAAAGGGGTGTGTCCATTGTCTTCCAGTGGCATGCCACTAACTGATGGATTGCAAATCAAAGTGAGGGGGAATGCCAAAACTATTTTAGATATGAAATGTACCAATGCAGAGATGCCAGCTACCCACACATGACTAAGTCTAAAATCATCCACACGAACAGAGACCCCTGAGGAGCAGCTCATCTTCTGTTTTGGAAGTTTCTTGTTTTGCTTGGAGAGCAGAGTCTCAGGGTATAGAAGGAAAAGGTTTCAGGGCCTGTTTCTAACCCCCTGCAAGTCAGATTGGTGCAGAGTGTTGAACTGCTGCTATCATTATTCTGATTAACAATTCAAAACCTGATTTTGAATTATTCATGATGTTTAAATAACTTATCAACATGAACAAAAGTGATGTGAAACTGTTGCAATTAGAAAAGCTTACTTAAAGCTTGTAGACAAATATCCTTAATTAAGTAATATTGCCTGCTGGAGATGGAGTTTCTGGGAACCAAAGAGGAATTGAGGAATATAAGTCCAAAGGGCCAGAAAAAGGGTGGGGAGGGTATTCCAGTGCAACCTCATGCTTTTAGAATGCTTTAAGAGTCACTAGCAGTAGTCTTACAAAGGTCTCCTACCGCCTTAGGAGGCTCTAGTTAATTGGTAAAAAAAAAATAATGATTCATTCAACCTTCTATTACTAGCTGGAAGGACAGGAACCGTGGTGCTGATATATAAAAAATCAAAAGTAGCAGAAAAAAGTATTTACCTGGAGGCAGGAATACTAGGCTAAAGAAGAGTCTGATTGGAGACTCATGCCAGCTCAGGAGTGCGGCATCTGAGCACCTGAAGAGTCCTGATGATCTCTGGTTATGTTTCCTATGCTCTTCGTACATTTCTGCTGAGGATGACATTATTCTCAAATTCTCATACATTAAGAAGAGGTTTGTCGTAGATGGGGGACTACTCCATTAATAAGCATAGTCAAAAAATTTATCATGTGCTATCAATATTGAATCTGAGGCTCTAAAAGCAAACACTACACTGTTCTTGCCTCTTAAAAGAATTCATAATCATGTTGGGAAGAGAAAAGTGGATGGCAGGCTATGGTGGGTAAGTGGAGGCATTACGGAGAACTTGGGAAGCACAGCAGGAGGGCTGAGCTCTCTTAGGTCCTAGATGGATGAAGTTTAGAGTTTGAAGAGACTCAAGTCACCAGTGTTGGAAGACACATGGGTCGAATGGATAAGTGACTACTACAGACAGTATTCTTGAATTCCAGCAACACCTATCAATGCTGGTGAGCCTACTCAGCAGTTAGTGAAAGGCATCTCCTTTAAACAATGGGAGGTCATGGAATCAGGCTAAGCAAATGAATCAAAGTAGAGGAATTTGGAAGAGAAGTTTCAAGCAAGGTCATCTCACCAAACCAACCACCTTTGACATCTTCCCAGAAGATACTTAGCACCATGTGTCCAAATGCGCGCTCTACATTCTGTCTCTGTTCCTGCTTCATTGAAGCACTAAGATCTAAAGTGCTTAGTGTGAATTAGTTATGCTTTAGCCATGTGCCCAAAGCCCAGAGGCCAAGGGGCTAAGTTGAGGAGTGCCTCGACCCCTTTGTTTGGTAAAGTATGGCTCCTTCGCAAGCATGCCAATCACTTATCTGGGGATTCCTTGCTGAGAGCAGGCATTTTCAGCAGCACCCGCCTCTGGACAAATCCTAGTCCTTCAACCATAGAGAGTAGGGCTGTCTGCACAGGCAACAGGACATTTGTAAGCAGTCTGCATCACGGGGATACGTTGTTTTACTGAATAAGTCCTGATATGATGCCGAGGTACTTCCATGACACATTGTGACACTGACATTTATCACTTCCCAACCAAAATTCCAGCATAACTTCCTTAATCTGAGCTAATCATACATACCCTACAAAAGGAGCTGGATGGAGCCACATTTGCTCCTTTTGTTCCTGCTTTGCTGCTTTCTGAATCTTGCTCCTCTAACAGCGTCCAGTGGTGCGAGCTTGCTTGTGCATCCACGATGTCATGTACCAGGCTACTGTAACAAAACATCATCAGTGGTATAACTTAAAAAAATGGAGCAATTTAAAAACAGAAATTTGCCTCACTGGCTTGGGACTAGGAAGGTAAACATCGAGGTGTTGACAAGCTTGGTTCACTTATGAGAGTGTGAGGGGGTCTTCCCTACGAGCTGGTCTGTGTTTCTGACTTGTAGAAGGATGAACTTAATATCTACCTCCATGTCACTGGTGTTCTCTCTGTCTCTCTTCTCTCTCTCTCTCTCCTCTCTCTCCTCTCTCTGTCTCTCTATCTCTCTGTCTCTCTCTTTCTCCTCTGTCTCTCTCCTTTCTCTCTCTGTTTCTCTGTCTCTCTTTCCTCTCTCTGTCTTTCTGCCTCTCTCTCTCCCTCTCTCTCTATCTCTCTGTCTCTGTCTCTCCTCTGTCTCCTTTCTCGCTCTGTTTCTCTGTCTCTCTCTCTTCTCTCTCTCTCTGTCTCTCTGTCTCTCTCTCCTCTCTCTCTCTGTGCCTCTCTGTCTCTCTCTCCTCTCTCTCTCTCTGTGCCTCTCTGTCTCTCTGTCTCTCTCCCCTCTCTCTCTCCTCTCTCCCTCTCTCTCCTCTCTCTGTCTCTGTCTCTGTGTCTCTCTGTCTCTGTGTCTCTCTCTCTGTCTCTCCACATGTGCTCTTTTTATAAGCACACTAGTCTCACTGAATTAGGGGCTGGGGCCCAGCTCTGCTCCAATATGACCTCATCTCAACTAATTGTATCTGTAGCAACCTTGTTTCCAAATAAGTTCTCATTTTGAGGTACCAGAGGTTAGCATTTCAACACAGGAATTTAGGAGGTCACAATTCAACCCATAACACCATCAGTAAACTCATCTACCAGTCAAATAAGTAAACCGTTTGGCTCTGAAAACTTCAACACAGAAAGAGTTTAGTCAACAATAGAAGTTAACGATTAAGCCTATTTTCTGGTCAGTGGAAAAGGAAAATTTTGCACTGTGTAAAGGATGACCAAATCCCAAATCCTTGGTTTATATCTAAGCGTTCTGTTTTTAGTGGGCATGCTAAATTAAAGCTTGAAGCAAACAAGTCAACAAACAAGCAGACAGGCAAAAAGAAAAAGAAAACATTTAAATACTTGGGAGAGTCTGGTGTGTGGTCTAAATAGAACACTCAGCTGAATCTTAGACTATATACCTATTAATGCCCGATGTCGCTAATACTTATTTAGTGTTTTCACGTCATACAGAGTGCACATACTGCTCACAGAATTAAAAAAAAATTAAAGCACTTTTATTTTGTTAACCTCCTGTTCAGATACCTTCATGATCTTCTAGGTGTCAACATTTTAAGACAAAGTTTCTTTGATGACTTTCAAGACCCTTCATTTTCTAGCCTTATTGTCTACTCAACCTTGTTTTCTATCCCTCAACTACTTTATACTTTCATCAGACACCTGCCTTATGACAAATATCTATCATTACCTGAGTTTAGCCTCTGTTGTTGTCGTTATGATCATCTTTCTATGCACTGGGGTCCCATTCAAGTACGTGGAGTCTTTCTCTTTTATGTTAACTTGTTACTGGTTGACTTTTTCTTCTCTTCTTTTTTTTTTAATCTCACTTCGATTTTTTAAAAATTTAATTAACTTTTTCTTTGACGTATACATAATATTCTACATTTTCAAATGTTCTAATTATGTTATGGGCTAAAATCTGCCACTTTTCAAGGGCTCCAGTCATAATATCACAGAAAATCGTTCTTTGTAAGGAGATGACTTTATACTCACCCAGGAATCCCTCACTTTCAACTCAGTTTTCAGCACAATCGATCCTGAGAGCATTCTTGACTGAATACTGCTTTTGGGGGCAGGCCTGGTATCTAACACACTGTGTAACCCAAGTGTAATGTGACAACACGAGAAGCTATAAGAAAAGGTGAGCTAAAAGAAATCCTATATGTAAGGAGACTATCTTAATAGTGAAAAACCTGGAGTCAAAAGGAAGTTACCAAGAAAATGAAGAAATATTGAGACATCTATTAGAATGAGAGCATTAATGTCAAAAATTGTCAGGTATATCCACAGAATTACTTAGAGGAAAATATATAGCTTTAAATACATTTATCAGGAAATATTAAATATTTTAAAATCAAAGAGCTAAGTATTATGCCCTTGGAAAAAGAGCAGCAGAGTCAATGAATAAAAAAGGAAAGGAAGCCAGACATTATTGTAATGAGAATAAAGAATAATAGAGAAGTTAAACAAACCAAAATTGGTTTTTTGAAGATATTCACTTAAAAGAGATCTTTGGCAAGAGGGGTTAGGGAAAAAATGGAAAAAGGACAAAATACCAGACCCAAGAAGGAGAAGCAAGCACAAATACAAGAGATTTCAACATAATAAAAAAAAAGTTGGGGTGTCTGCATCTAATTAATTTAATAAATTAGATAAGAGTCTGTAAATTTCTAGGAAAAAATTGAGTGCCAAAACGAATGTCACAAGAAATAGAGAAATCAATGCACCAAAACTATTGGCGTAGCCCTCACCAGCCTCCCCTCCTCTCTGTCCCTGACCAAGGCTCAGAAGGACTCATGGGAGCCCCACCAAGCGTATGAGGAGAAGTAGATACTCAGTTTATGTCAATTGTTCCAGAAAAATAATCAGACCAGAACAACTATCCTATTTTATGAAAAGAGCATAATCTTAATTCCCAAAACAGTTAAGAAACATTAAAAATAACTTATTTCTGAATGAAATATAGCCTAACCAAATCTAACATTGTATTTTAAAGACATAAGGAATTTTCCCAGGTATGTAAAGATGGTTTAACATAAATAAACTATAACAATTAAATTATTTATAAAAGATGAACTAAATGAGAAAAATATGAATATTACAATCCAGTCACAATAAACACTTCAGGATATTTGAAATGTGTGATTAAAAAAAACTCTTTACAAATTAAGGGTTGAAAGGAATTTCTTTATCCTTTTTAAAGTTATGTTAAAAAAAATCTATGGTAAACACTTTGTATATATATGCATATGTATATATGTATATATCTAAAGCCATATATTTATGTATTTAGATATAACTATATATTTATATATTATATATAGGAGACATGATGGTATATTAGGTCTCAGACCAGAAGAAAGACAAAGATTCCTTTATTGATATTTTTTTGTCAGAATACTAGAAGTCCTGCTTAGGTACAAGTATAATAAGAGTTTAGGAAATGAAATAAAACTGTGGTCATTTGTAGGTGATACAATCACTAATCTAAAATAATTCAAGAATATCAGCATACAAACTATTTGATTTAACAAAAGGACTTTAGTAAATTTAACGATGTGAGGTTACACTCCAAATAGCAATAGTATTTTCTTAAACTAGCACTAAATATAATGAAAATAAAGGTAACAACTAAACCCATAAAGCATTTAGGAATCAATTTTTGCAAGAAGACTTAAACTATAAAAATCTAAACCGGGACATTGAAAATTATATAAATAAATAGTGTCTTTATTTGGATATCATGACAATACTACAAAGAATTCATTATCACAAAATCAGTCTTTATTTGGATATCATGACAATACTACAAAGAATTCATTATCACAAAATCGGTCTTTAAATCAATGACATCCATTCAACATTCTAAGTGAACTTGAAAACGAACGTGATAAATATCCAAAATATATTTGTGATAAGAAAGATCCAAGAATATAAAAGTTACCTTTAAAAATATGAAGAGTATATACGAGCCTTTACAGAAGTCAAATAGCTTACAAATCCATTGCAATAAGAAGAATGGCATATGTTCAAGAACAGATACATAGAACAATGAAATTTAAAGAACTGAGAGACAATTTCATGACTGTATAGAACTTTGTATATGATAACTGTAGCACCTCAACCCAGTGGGGAAATGACAAATTGTTTAGTAGATGAGATTGGAAAAAAGTGTCTCACTATATGAAGAAGGATAAAACTATTAATACCATGACTAAAGGTGGACCTTAAAGGGATTAAAGACCTAAATTTAAAAAGTACAATTATAAGTTTAATAGCAAAAATAAATAGATAAAGGAAAAAATCAAATATCTCTATGACACAAGGGTAAGGAAAATCTTAAAAAAACAAAAAACCAAACCTTGACTAAATACCTTATGATAAAAAGTGATCAATTTAATGACACCCAAATTAAAGATTTCTATTCAACAAAAGACAAGCTACACTGCTAATCGATGAGAAAGTAAGTGGAATAAGATAGATGCAATGTTTAAAACTGACAAGGTATTGATATCCAGATTCTAGAAGGAGCAACCACTAAAGAAGCATAAGCAAGGATAGAGACACTTTAACCAGAAGAGGAAATCCAAAAGGCCATTAAGCATATGGAGGTTTGCTCAAACTCCTTAGTAATCAGATGAATGAAATTAAATGAAAGACACATCATTTTACACATGAGTTTGGTAAAATGTGGGAGATGGGAAAATGTCAAGGATTGACCAGGATGGAAATATGAGGATAGAGGAGCCCTCAAGGGCCTCTGGAGAGCAATTCAACCCGGAGAAAAATTAAAATCTGCACAGATGTAAGGGGCATGCACAGGGGTGTCTTCTGCAACACGGTTGAAATGATGGAGAGTTGGAAGCACTAGAATATCCATCACTGGGTCAGTGGCAGGACAGGTGTGGACCTTCACACCACGCAGACTATAGGCAAGCCTAATTAAGTCAAAGGGGCAGTAGTGCTGTGTGAAAACGCAAGATATGCAAGGAGACATCTAACCAGATACATCTGCATAAATGAAAAATAACATGCACATAGGACAACAAAGCCCATTTTGCAAGAATACAAACAAGCAAAAAAGATACACATTAAGCACATTAGTATGCTTGCCTATGGGGAGCTGGTTAGGAGCTGGGGCATGGGAACGGAGAAAGCATGAGGATAAAAGGAAATTTTTTTAAAATTTGCCTTCCGGGAGAGGCAAACTACTTAATTGGGTTTGGAGGAAGGATCATTTGATGCGATGCTCTCAGGCTGTCAATTAGGAAACAACAGGCGAGGAGTTGGGATGCGTCACCTCCCCAGGCTCATCATCTCTGAGGCTGGAAATAGAATTGGAGCTCAGGAGCCTGCCTCCCACAGACGGGGTCAGAGGTGCTGGATGCTGTGCGTCTAATTGGACACCGAGTCAGAGAGCAGAACAGGGGCTCCCAGCACAAAGCGCAGGATGTGTGTTTAGTCGCTCTGACGCATTTTAAAGAGAAAGCTGGAAGAAACAGCGCTGGCGTCCTGTGATTAAGCCCTTGAAGCTGATCTTCGTGTTGTTTTACAGTCACAGTTCTGTCAACCGTCATTCAGACTATATTCTACGTGCCCTCGGGCGTCAGTGGATATAGTTCCAGAAACACTCTGCAATGCCTTAAAGGTGCGCTGAGAACACGGATATCTTTCTTCAGACAAAAATGAAAAGTAAAGCTCCTATTATAATCAACAATACTGTTTATAGCCTTTAGAGTTGCTAAGAGACTCGATGTTAAACATTTTCACCACAAAAAAAGAGAGAAAAAAGAGATAATTATGCAAGAAGATATTGTCAAGATGCCCGCTAATGCTATGCTATTAAATCATATTACAGTTTATAAAGATGATCATATTGACGTTGTGCACCTGAACCTAATGCAATGTGATGTCAGTTCTATCCTAATAAAATCAATATAATCAATTAAAAAATAAAGAAACACACACACAAGTAAGGTCTTGACCACTTACCGACTTTCTCCTTGGCAAGATGGCGCCCTCCTTGATTGGTCTCTCATTCCTGTACAATTTCACCCTTCTTGTGCCGCCTGGGTGGTCAACACCTTTAAGTGAAGGACGTGGCCAGTGGAGGCTCATTCAGGTGTAGAGTGTTAATATGGTCAAAACCAGTATTTTGGACCATCTGTTTCTCTCCAAGCCCCCATCCCCTCTCTACAAGACATTGATGTCCTCATCCTGAATACTGGAATACTGAAATTAGACTTACCTTGAAGACTGATGGGCTTGGAGCTGGTCCTACTATACTCATCTGGCCTCCTCTTTGTCTTAGGGGAGCAATGGGCACCTGCCTATCTAAGTATCAGATCTGTTACCATGCCTACCTGAGTCAACCTGGTCATCACTGCAGGTTTCTATTTCCCTCTCCCTGTGTAATTCTGCTAGTTCTCCTCATGGGACTGGACATTTTGGTTCTTTTTAAAGGATCTTGCAAATGCTCAGTACTTGAATGCTAAAGTAAGCACAGACAGATGCGGAACCCTCTCTCACGGAGTCTGCAATCCAGTTGGGCAGATGCAAGAGTCATAGGAATGACTGAGGGAAGTCCTCGGAGATTGTATTAAAATATGCTCAGGATCTGTTTGAATCAGCTGTGATAAGACAACAGACAAGGGAATAATGATCATGAAGGAAGAAGTTTATACTCACAGACCCCTAGAAATGGATACAACACATGCACAGAGTCACAAGTAAGGGTAAGGATCAGTCAGAGAGAAGAAAGGACAGGACATGACTCAAAGCCTTTTTGATGGGAAGCAGTGGGTGAGGCAAGTCAGACAGATATGTCCTCTCTATGCTTAGGACTGGATAGTTTGAGTAAGTTCGTCGGTCTCTGGACTCTAGGGATGATCTTTTATTGTGCAGTGCCTGACCCTGGGGTGGCTTCGTGCAGGGAGAACACTGACTTGATGTGTGTGAATTTGATCATGAGATCATTGGGATGGAGGTTATAGGTTGGTTGGTTTCTATACCAAAGATATGCCTTCAAGGAGTATCAACTGCTGTCTCTTGGAATTGCTAATCCTGGGAAGGCAGTCTCTCTCCAGAATCAAGTTCCCAAATACTAAGAGTATCAAGAATACAGAAAAAAGAAACTATCACCAATAGGGTAATAAATTGGGTCTTTCAAGTGTCTGTAAGGAAAGACTCTGCTGCAATCTGGGGTGCTAGGGATAGCTTTCATTAGGAAATGAGTAAAGTGAAGGCTATAGCTGGAGGGAAGCTAATTTGGATGAGTTAAGAGCCACACTTGGCACTTAGGAGTTCACATGTGCCAAGGCCCTGGGGTGGCTGAAAGACCTGAGTGATTGAGGAACAGAAATTTTGGAAGAGACCACAAGGAGGTAGTGTTGCGAGTCAAAGAGGAGCATGATTACAGGGACTGGTGAGCAGGATTAAGGATTTGGATGTGCCATTGAAGGGTTTTAACAGGAGATGACCAGAAATCCTAATCCCACCTGCTCGGTTGGTCTCTCACATCTGACCTGCGTCTAAGAAGAGCTGGTCTCTGGGTAAGTGGGTCCTGTTGCTATCTCTCTGGTGGTAGTGTCATCACCATTGCTGCCACTCCTGCTGTGGTCTGTCTCCCTCTTGCCTGATCCAGCAGACACAGCCTCGGACAAGCAGCTGCCTAATCCTGTCTACATGTGCCCCTTGTGGCTGCCTTTGCAATATGGTCTGAGCCAGTGTCCCAGCACCGCTGTCCCTCAGCTCTGGTCTTCTTAGTTCAGGTAGCAGTGGTGCCAGCAGATGAAGGGGCATTCTGGTGAAACTTTAGTCAGAATGGCAGCATGTTGGACGATTTGATGAGGAGTGGCTCCTCTTCCAGGAAACACTCTCTCCTCTAGAGATATTCTAGCTAATGAATGAGAGATTGGTATGTGGAGGGGTACAGAGCTGAAATCAGGCCGGCTTTTTTGCCGTTAAAAATGCATGGGTAATAAGTCAGCCAGGCTTTAATGCCGTTATAGGCAAAACCTAATTTGGAGCAATTAGGTGCAAGGCAACTAGCTTCTTGTGTCCAGTTGTGAAGTTAAGGGAGGATAAATCCCACTGGGGTCTTGAGATTCATTTCTCATTCCTAGAGTCCTATGTTGAGAATACAGAAGGACTTGATCTTCCGCATCTTGTTCACTTTGCCTTCCTAACCTGATTGCTTTATTTAACTCTTCTCTGGATTCTTCTAGACTTTTTGATTTGCCCTAAATTTTGAAGAAATAAAATGAGTGGGTGAGAGTGGGAGGTGACCAAGCAGGGGAGGAGTGCTTCCTGAAATAGGGGAGTGGGAACGGGGGCAGATCAGAGTCTCACCTTTGCAACCTTTGCAGCGAGGCCCCCAGGCCTGGTTGTGCTCTAGGGACTGGAGGAGGCTGAGAGGGAGGAGGTGGGTGGAGTGCTCTTGCCAGTGTCAGGACTGGGCAGTTTAAACCTGAGTCCTTAGGAGGAAGTAGAGCAGCCTTTGGAGAGCTGTTCAGTCACATTCCATGTGACTTTGGGCCAAACCGCTGAGATTTTCTCTTACCTAATCTGTAGAATGACACTGATCTTAATATAGATGATTGTGATTGCCGGGGTTTGTGGGGTTGTGGGGGAATGGAGTGAGTTTCTGTGTGTAGAGAGCTGTCTGCCCAGGAAGTGTGACGGGTCCCTAAAGAAACACTCCTGCTTGCTTCATCCGGAGTCTCTAACCTCAGGCCATCTCAAAGCCTGAACTCCCCTTCTTTCAAGGCTCTGGTTTGAGGCTTTAAGTGGTCTCATTAAAAATGCAAATTAATTCTTCACACAGCTGCCTGTTGTTTTCCTTGTGTTGTCATTTAGTTCCTTTCTCTCCTTAGAAAGGATGAAATCATGAAGTCCAAACCCCTTCCCTGGATTCCACCCGAGTCTCTTAAAGCTGTAAACTTTGCCCTAGACTAGTAGCACCGTAGGGGCGTGGCCAGGAGCTGGCGGTGTGGGGCGTGGCGAGG